>JAKLNC010000014.1:114240-186246 GCA_022813145.1 Barbatosphaeria neglecta | reverse complement strand
TTTTGCCGACTTTTTTTTCAAAATTATTTACGTTTTTTTTCGTAATTCATATACGCCGCCGTTAAAATTTGTTGGGGTGTTAAAAAAAAAAAAAAAAAAAAAAAAAAAAAAAAAGAGAGAGAGGAAAGAGAAAAAAGACCAGAGCCTAGGATGCTGTCCATAGGACGACGAGTGAAGGATGCATGCTCAATTGAACGATCCGAGGCTATGAAGGAAAGTGGCCGGCGGTCCAGATTGACGATGAAGGCAGGTGACATCAGCCCCGGCCCCACATCGCACCTGCCTCGCTGCACATGGCGGGCTACCTCCATGTTGTTCCCGGGGCCTGCCGATAACCCTTGTGCCCCTCCACGAAGTGTACGATTCTGCAGTACGGAGCGGAATGGTAGACCACGAGACATTTATAGATCAGAGATGACGGACATCTATCCATCCTACGGGGTTACTGCGGCGAAAGTTAGCACGGCAATGGAGGAACCGAAGATAAGAAGAGGGGGCAGCCGAGGTACCGAAGAAGCTCCCTCCCTGGTAGACGCCGGGCCGCGAAAGCGATACCTAGGTGCCCAGGTAGAATTATGACAGTCTTGCCGATGCAGCTTGCAGCCGAAGTCGAGAAGAACGTCATGCCTCGGATTGTCGGGCTGCTGAAGAGCTGGACCGGACGCCGAAAAGAAATGCTGGAAAAAACTACATAAGTGTACAGTACAGCGATTACACGCCGGCTGGTCGTTCATCTGGCATTATTAGAGTACAGGTAGGAGGTACCTTATATACCGACCGCATGGCTGCAGGTAAATTGCCTGACGTGGGCGCCTGTAAGCACGTATACTCCTGGAATACTTGGACACCCTGATGCCTGAAACGCCGTCCCGGGCCTTACTCCCACTCCTTTTCGAGGGACTCTAGGCGTTTCTCGATGGCTGTCATCTTATCATTGACGAGCGACTCGATTCGAACGAGGGTCGTTTCCAAAGTCTCGATCGACCCCAGGCGCCGCTCGATCAAGTTCAGCCTGTCCAGAACGCCCTGCATGATTCGCGCATCCCCTATTGTTGCGGCCCTGCCCCGGCCACCCGGCGTCGCCGGGGCGGCAGCTGCTGCCGCAGCCGCCGCCGGCGTCAACACCGATGCCGGCACGGGCGCGGCGCTATCCCCCTCGGCGGATTCTCCTTCGCCTGATTCCCCCCCCCCTCTCGCCTTCACGACCTTCTTCTCCAGGTAGCGCTGCGCCCGGCGCTCCTTCGCACTGGTGGCGGGGTCGTTGGGGTCCCTAGGCGGGTGGTTGTGCTCGCTGCAGAGGATGACGAACTTCCACTGGCCGCCCAGGGCCTTGGACGTCGTAGCGCGGGCCCGCCAGGGGCAGGCCGTCTTGCGCGAGTGGGCGGCGCGGCGGACGGCCACGCTCCGATACGACGCGCCGCCGCGGTCGCAGGCCAGGTCGACGCGGTTCGGCTTGCCGTCCTTAAACCCGCAAGAGCGCCGCTTGGTGACGACGTAGCCTTCCTTCTCGGCAGTGCCCGCGACGTGTTGGTAGAGCACCTCCCACGACGGGAAATACGCGAGGAACTCGCTCTCGGGTTCCAAGGGTGGGACAGGCTTCGGCGGCAGCGGCGGCGGCGGCGGCAGCGGGGGAGGGAGGGGGGGTCCGCGGTGCTGCCGGCTGGGCCATTGCACTACAGAGAGCGGGGCCGAGGGTTCAAACCCGGGGTATGTCGGTGGTCCTCCGGGGTATGTCGGCATGCCCGCTCCGGCGTATACGGGCGGTGCTCCGGCAGAGGGTATGACGGGCGGCGGTATCGGCGTCACCGCCGCCGGCCCCGGCTGCGGCATGATGGGCCGAGGCGCTACGGAGGGCCGAGGCGCCAGGGAAACGAAGGTGGCGGACGTGGTCGGGGCCTGCGCCCGAGACTGCGCCGGCGGCGCCGCGGGCGACTGCGACGACGGCTGCGACGATGGCTGCGACGGCGGCTGCATCGGCGGCTGCGTCGGCGGCTGCGACGGCGGAAGGGCGCTCCGGGCCATCAGGCCGCGCCTTCGAGTGGACTGGCCGGCGGGAATTGTCGGGGCCGGCTGGACTAACGCCGACGGCCACCAGGATGGATGGCGGTCGGATCCCTCAATTGGGGGGATGAGATATTTTTGTGGTGCGATCACGAATGGGGGGAAGTGTGGAAAAGATCAGAAACAGGCTGGCAGGGAAAATTCGACGTGTCGGGTGCTCCAATGTGAGTGGCTGGGGGGCCCAAGCGTGATGGTGGGGACATATTGGATCAACCCGCTGCAAAAGACACCTGCCAGGGGGTGGCTCGCTATCTGATAGGCTAACACCAGCCCACCTTTCGCCCCCTTCTGCCAGCTGGCACCAGCTCTTGGTCTTGACGACAGCTCGCGCAAGGCGACAAAACCCACTCAGGCTGCCGGGCAAAATCCACTGCCCTCGGCATTCGCGGTGGGTGCCCCGCGATCCAGCCCTAGAGATTTCACTGCTTGCCCATTTGGGTAATTGGTAGCAAGGTTCTCCACTATCATCGCCTTTGCATCTTACGAAGGAGCTGGGGGTGATCCTGAAACTCTAATCAGCTTGGGCGTCAGCGGCTTCTTAGACCCTGCACAGAGCCGTAGAGGATGCTCGAGCTTCAGCCACTTCCTCGGAGAAAGCCGTGGAAGGAGCAGCCTCGCCGGCAGTTGTAGATGGGGGGGATCGAAAGGGCGCCCCCTTTTCTCTTCTCGTATTACCTATAAATACCATACCAGATGATCCCTTCGACGACTTGCTCCGCCAAAAAGGCCGTAGCGGGGACGTCATATGCGCCGCAGAGACAGAGTATCAGTGGTGTTAGTCTAGGGTGCTTGCCCAATTTTTGCCTGCTAGTGTAAGCCTTCGATATTCAGTACAGGTACCCGAGGTACGTAAGCTCCACTGGCTCGAACTGACAAACTCAACAGAACGCTCGGAAGCTACTAAAAAAATGGAGAGAGAGTACGACTTTATCATCGTTGGAGGTGAGCTGCCCGCAACTTGTCTTCGGTCTGTCTGCACCTCAATCCCAACGCTAACAACTCTTGCACCGCAGCCGGCCCGTGCGGGTGCGTGTTGGCGTCTCGCCTCGCCTCGACGCCCGCCAAGCCATCCGTCCTTCTTCTCGAGGCCGGCGGGCCCAACGAGGGCACGGAGAACATGACGGGCCCGAGACTGTTCCAGGCTGCCTTCGACAAGGGCTCGCCTCTCAACTGGGCCTTCAAGACGGAGCCGCAGCGCCACCTGAGCGGTCAGGAGATCGACTGCTCCCGCGGCAGAGGGCTTGGGGGCACCACGGCCATCAACTTCTCCGCCTGGGTATTCGGCCCCGAGGAAGACTACAACGAGTGGGCTAGGCTCGTCGGCGACGACGCCTTCTCGGCCCAGAACGCAAAGAGACTCTTCAGGAAGACCGAGAGGGCCCATTTCGATGTCCCTGCCGGCTTCAGACACCTCGTCGACCCAAAGCGAGAGGGTGAGTACAGCCGAACCTGAATGCGGCCGAGGGCAAAGGTGTCCGATTGAGCTCCTCTTACAGTATGCCGCGCAGACCATGGCTTCGAGGGGCCGGTGGACGTCTCCTACCAGGCGTCCTGGGCCGAGCACGTCAAGGACACCTTCGCCGCCGCCGATCAGCCCGCCTTCGGCGTCAACCCGGACGCCAACAGCGGAGACGTGATGGGCCTGAGCGTCGCGCCGCTGTGCATCTACGACGGAACCCGGGTCACCGCGGCCTCGGCCTTCCTTAGCCAGCCACCGCCCAACCTCGCCGTGGTGCCTGGGGCCCACGTCTCCAAGATCCACCTCGTCGGCAAGGTCGCGAGGGGCGTCCGCACGGCCGATGGTCGCGACTTCTTTGCCAGACGAGAGGTCGTCATCTCGGCCGGCGCCGTGGGCACTCCGCAGCTCCTGCTCCTCTCCGGCATCGGGCCCGCAGACGAGTTGGCACGGCACAACATCCCGCTGCAATACGAGTCGCCGCAGGTGGGCCGGAACCTCCGAGACCACTGCTTAGTGCTCCTCAGCCTCGTGATCAAGAAGACGGCCGACTTCACCAAGCAGCGGCCCAGCCCGATGGGGTGGTTCAAAACCCCCAAGGCTGTGGAGTCCCCCGAGTTCAGCGAGCTGCCGGCCACTGTCCGCCAATTCTTGCGGAGGCCGACGGTCCCGCACTGGGAACTGGCGATGGCGAGTCCTACCCCCGCCGACAGGACCTCACACAGCACGGACGAGCAAGGATGCGGGGGCATTTACTAATTCGAGATGTCGCCCACAGTATACTAAGCCCTCCATGAGCAGCATACCCCTCGCCGACGACGAACAGGTCTGGCATTCTGGCTTCCTGCTCATGAACGCGCAGTCTAGGGGCACCGTGACCCTGCGGTCCGCAGATCCCCTGGCCCCACCCGTTATCGACCCCTGCTTTGTCACCCACCCGTATGACAAACGCGCAGTCATCGAGGCGACGCGCCGGGCGATGGAGTTCTTCGAAGCCCCCGCCCTCAAGGAGAAAACGGTGCGCCCGGCGATCTGGCCGCGGGACGGCTCCGACGAGGCCATCTGGGACCACGTCGCGAAGTACCTGACAAGCTGCTGGCACTTGTGCGGTACCGCCCGCATGGGCGTCGACGGGGAGGCCTGCGTCGACTCGTCCTTCCGGGTGTTGGGTCTGCAGAAGCTCCGCGTTGTGGACCTGAGCGTCTGCCCCTTCATGCCTAGGTAAGTCACGTATGGCCTCGCAAGGCTTCGGAGGGTTTGCATTCTCCTAACCTTCGCTCTCCCTAGCACCCATACCCAGACAACGGCGTATATCCTGGGGGGGATCGCTGCCGAGAAACTGATCGCCGAGTACGCCCTGGACAAGGGCCAGAAGTAGGGAAACACTCGCTGACGAGTGTCCGACCGGGCCCAAAGTATAATCACAACGAACTGTGTTCTTTTCTATATACGTAAGTACCTGCCTACTACCTATCTATCTACTTGTAGTACCAGGTGCGATGCAAATGTTACTGGATACTATGCCCCAGTAATGAATGATATGATGGCCTCGAGAAGTCGAAGTCCGGGGAGCCGGAAAGAAAAAGGAATGTGGAGGTCGTATCCCGGGCAGAGAGGTGAAAAACAAAGATGCGCCCCAACCATGCAAGCCTGATACCGACCAATGCTGATGCCCCTTCTGATGTTGATGACGACGAAAAGCGCCTAGTTGGGTGTTAGGCGGAAGGAAGATGTCCACTAAGAGTGTCCGCGCAGCAGGCGGCACCCTTTAGCAGCCAGGGGGGTTGGCGTAGCCGGGCCCCTTGAGGGGGAAGCTGCAGACACTGTCCTTCAGGACCAGAGGGGCGGAGGTCGCCTGGCCCCAGTCCCAGTCCTCTGTTGTGCGGAAGCGGAACAGCGGTTAGAGAGGGCGGCAGGTCTCGCTCGTAAACAGGGGAAAGGAAGGACTTACTGGGGATGACGCTGCCGTCGACGAGGTTGTCGGCGGCGGCCCAGACGAAGTCGTCGTTGCGGAACATCTGCTGCACGTCGGTGGCGCAGTTGTTCTTGCCCAGGCATGTGTAGGTGTAGGTGAACATGGTGTGGTGGAACTTGGCGCTGTAGATCAGCGCGTGGTTGCCGTTGCGGTTGTTCGTGTTGAGCGGGTTTGAGTCGTCGAAGGTCTGGAGGTCGCCCCAGGAGTAGTAGGGCGTGCCGGTCTGCCCGGGGAGCTTGTTGTCCTGCTCTAGGATGATGCCGTTGCGGAACCAGAGGCCGCTGCTGTCCTTGGATAGGACGACGCATGCATACTCCCAGTCCGATTCGTGACCCGAGTCCTGCAGGTGGATCCAGGGGGTCAGCCCACGAACCTCGGATATCCCGGAGAGGAGGCGCCGCTACTCACATGCTTGAAGTAGATGTCGTAGCAGACCCGCTTGGTGCCGTCGCCGCAGTCCGAGATGGTGTAGTAGGTCGGGAAGGACGTGCCGCGGGTGGCGGGTCCTTTCCACTGGCCGGGAGACTGGCAGCCGTGGTCCAGGCCGATGCTCACGAGACAGCCGGAGGCCGGCGTGCCGTTGGTCTGCTGGCCGTTGGTCTCAGCCGCTTCGGGGTAGCAGGCGCCGTCGGCGAAGAACCAGAGGCTGGAGGGGAGATATTATCAGCACACGTCTCAAACAGGTCAAACCCGGGGAAAGAAGAGGGGGAAGGGCGGAGGCAGTATCATACGGAGCGAGGTCCTTGACGACAAAGTCCAGATCTGTTGGCAAGATAGGCAAAGCGCCCTCTGTCAGTCTCAGGCCTATGCGGCAGGCCGGGGGATGTCCATGAGGGATCTCTCACTGTTGGCGAAGTCGTCGTCGCTGTACTCGTTGGCGGCGTACGCCATACGGCCGGCGAGGGCCAAGGCGAGGAGGGAGAGAGTCTTGGTCTGCATTGCGGCAGAGAATCGATGGCGATGGATGTGCTGGTAGTGGGAGTTTCTGGCGTTGGTGATGGAGTTTGTCGGCCGAGTTTTGCTGGCCGAGCCTGTTGATGTGTTGCTTGTCCGATCGAGATATCCCATCGAGGAAGGGGCTTTCCACGTCTACTTATACCCTTTGCCCCTGTTCGACTTTCTTGGCTACTTCATTCCCTAATTGTAGGTACCAAAGTACCTAGGTACCGTAGGTTGCCTGCCTTAGGTGAGGAGTAACAGCAATTGCGACCCCCGCCCATATCAGGGCCGTCCATACTGGTTGCACAGCCTCGATGAGGCTGACCGCGCCCGTTTGTGTTACCTCGCATGAACTAAGATCGTTCTCTTCAGGCTCTGGGGATCAGAATAGAACTCAAAAAGCAAAAGGTCTCCAGCTCACATAGGATAACGGTAGTGCTGATCACATCGCCTAGGTTCATAGTATGTAGGTACCTACCTGTTCCTTGATAGCCCCTCCCCCTAACCTTCGGCGCCCGCCCCCATCGGCTTTGGGCGATACTATTTTGGGGGCCTCAGCACTACCCTTGCACAAGAGACAACGAGCGGCTTGACTGGGCTGTGGGTACCTTCCGAGATTTGTCTGGTAGTTAGTCCATTCAGCGCCTGGATCCACAACGTCGTCTACTCAAAATGTTCGGCCAAGTCGGTCAATCAAGTATCTAGCTAGTGCCGAATAGGAGCAACACGGGGATGAGAACAGGAGACCAGGAAGCACCAGATCTCTGCAGGAGGCAGAGAAAACCGATGGGAGCAAGATGCTGGGGAACCGTTTTCTCCTGGTTTTCCCCCGCTTGTTCCTGGTTTTCCCTTGCACGTTGCTGAGCTCTCCACGCATATTCGCGCGATCAGATCTAGGCACGTGGGCGGGAGCACAAATTTCAGACGAAGCGGGAACATCCTGGTAATCAGGCCCGCACACAGCCCCCTCACTCGGAAGCTAGGCCCACTTGCGATTTAGGTGGCGGGAATCGATCTCGCTCCCATGAATACGCTGTACAACACACTCTCTCACCATCCTGATCTGTTCAGCGTCTAAGCGTCTCATCGACTTGGTTGACCATCTCGCAATGCTACGTAGGCACAGCAGGAGATGGAAGACGGGAGCATAACCCTATTCTTCACCGAGATAAGTAGGTAGATACGGGATATCTGCAAATACCCACATCGTTGGGTGGCGATGCGGAGAGTCGGGGTGGATCTGAAACCTCATCGAGCTGCCTATTTTGACGGCAAAAGAGGCTACCTGACATAAAATGACCACAGTATCTAGCAGGTACGGTATAAGCTCCATAGTAGAGTATTAACACTTCTTACTTAGGTAAGGTACAAGTGGCCAGGCACGTGATATGGTCAGCATGGCTAGTGCCCTGCCTTGGGCTATGCACGTCAGTGCTTGAGTTGGCGCTTGCGTTTAGCCGCCATGTTTTCTTACTAGGGCGGAAAAATAGGTACCAGGTACCCATGGATGTACCTACGCGCGCAGGGGCGGAGTGATAAACAGAGAATGTACACATACGGGGGCTGAATTATACGTGGAGCACTTACCTATTTACAGCCTCGGCTTACCAACCTAGGTACTCGTAACATGCCAACTCAAACGGCAACTCGCAGCCCCACTCTGAAGGTACGTTGACAGGCACTCCACTCGATGTTGTCAGATGGCCGCCTGGTTTTACTACTTATGGAAAATAATTGACCTTTGGGTTGCTGTATAGCAGGGGACTTCCTGGGCTGCTTGCCATCTTGCGGAATATCCTGAGGCTAGCGATACTCATACGGCGTATGCCAGCTTTTAGCGCCTCTTGGCATTACGGAAAAGGAGATGGCCACCTCATAGCCGCGGACGCGTATAAAATATGCGCCTAGCTCTGACTCCATTCCGCACAGCTTGCGCCGTGAGACTGACACATCCGTCATTCTTGCCACCGCGTCTTCTATCCTCCCTCGCCGGCGATTATTTAGATGAATCATCGTCTGTGCATTTGGTTTCTGCTCACATGAAGCTTACCAAACGTCTTGCATCGGGGTCGAGCCGCGGGACACCGAAAGGAACACGGCGGCAAGCAGCTAAGTCTCCGGCGACCTGCTTGTATGTGGGTAGGCAGGGTAGACAAGTTAGGGCTCCGTAATATTACAAGCCATTACCACGTTTGTCTTGATCTCCGGTCTCACCTCACGAACGGTCGATTACTTACCCGCGGCCGAAACGGTGCCAAAATAGTATCTCGCTGTTCCTCGGAGGCCTCTGGTACCTTTCGCCATTTCTCCCGTCCCTCAAGCACTCTATCGCCCTTTACTAGCCGATAAAAGGCGGGAGTACTAATAGCAGCCATGCAGGGCTGTCTTCTGCTAATACCAAAGCCATCTCATATCGGGCATCCCTCTAAAGGTACCTACGGATGGTGCTAAAAGGCCAGCTACTAATGCCATATGACCGGAGCGAGGTAGGTACTTTCGTCTAAGATCGATGGCTGTTCTGGTTGCTAGCCTACAAAGCGTGGAGGAGGCTACGGGTGCTAAAGTCGTCCTGCTAGATGTCGATCCTACGGCCAGCGGTATGGCGGGATTATGTCCGAGATTCTGTCCGATCCAGCCTGTCACGTAGCGACGTGGATGGCTGCGATGTTAACAAGGAGAATGAACAATACTTTGGGCTTTGCCACTGGTGTCGAGAACAAGGATGTCAGAGCAGGGGACAGAGTCGGTCACGTTCTGCTGCACTCTAGCCTCGAACCAGCAGCTCCATCATGTAGGAGGCAATATACGGCAGAGGGAAACAAGCATCAAGTTATTACTACTACCTAGGTATGTATGTACGTATAGGTACTAGTAAGCCGGCGCCGCCCAGTCCTGAGGCCCGCTCAGCGACGACACAACCTCAAGCCGTGAGCGGCTTTTGGGCCCAAGCCACGTTGCAACGGTAGTAGGCGTGGATCTTCAGGCCACGGAGCTCCCTGCGCATATGGGCGGCGTAAACGGAGATCTCGGTCTGAGACCAGCCCAGTTGAGCGGCCGAAAAGCCGACGATGCCCTCGATGTCGTTCTCGCACCCAACTCTGGCATACTTGCCCACCTCCCGCCATTTTGGATCCGCGGGCCACTCGGAGGTCGGGAGCTGTCGGTGGCAGAAGAGCCATGTCAGCGAGGGAAGGGTAATGAAAAAAAGGGGTGAGGGTGGGAGAAGGTAGGAAAGGATGTGGAGGGGATGGCAAGCTCACTCACCTTGATGGGTTGCTCGTTGATGTTGTTGAAGCCCGCCTCCTCCAGGGACTTCCGCTGCGTCCCATCGCGGACCACGGTATAGGAGGCGGTATAGCCTAGCTTTTTGGCGCCCTCGCGGAAGATGTAGCCCCACTGGGCCGAGGCTGACTTGTCGCTCATCGTGCCATCATCCGACTCGAAGAAGCCGTTGCATTCGAACGTCTCGATCCAGCCACCGGGCTTGAGGGACTTGTAGGCCTGCTGGAACAAAGCAGTCCAGTCCGTCACACAGCCTATTAACCAGCGCATGTGAACCTTTGGAAGCGGCAACGGCGGTTAGAAAGAGTCGCGCAATAGGACTAATTAACAAACAGTTGGAGTAGCTACTTACATAGTCGAGCGAGTTTTCATCGAAAGTCCACTCTTGCGTAAAGTCGTCGATCTGACTGCGCAGGTGAAAGGGGGTCAAAGTTAGTTCCCGACGGCAAAGTGTTACCTGCAAGACGCCTTGACTTACAAGTGCACGTTGGGCGGAACCCAGCTCGGCTGAATGGGCGACAGGTCAGTACCGATGACCTGGGCATCAGGGTACATGTCGCCAAAGTCACTGCACGGTTTTAGCGTTGGTTTTTCTAGGCAGGGGGGGGGGTTAAGAAAGCCGAAGGCTTACATGGCCCAAATGCCCGTTCCAGTGCCGATGTCAGTCACTTTCTATCCGTATTAGTACGGTTAGCTGTTTGCCCCCGCTGTCCCATGCTTTGATTAGGTATCCTGCCCCTAAAGGTATTTACCTGTATATCCTTCGACAGAGGGGCGTAGTGAAGCTTGCCATCCATGGCGAGCGTGTAAGCGTGATGTCTAGCTCCCGTTAGCATGAGACGAAGGCAGTAGAAGGATCAGCAGGCCTCACAGAATGTCCAGTGTCTCATTCTGGCGGTCATCATTTGCGCCCCTATTCATATGCCTCTCAGCTGTTGATCCCACAAAACCGGCCCCTACTCTTACGCCCAGCAACGCCTGCCCGCCACCTACCAGTACTGGTTGCTCCCGCGATCGCTGTGGTACGTTCGACCGTTGATTGTTCGGTACGCGAGGATGCTGCTGCTGATCGAGGCCGTCGAAGATTCCTCATCAGAGCCGATCGCTGAATCCGCGTCGTCGTCCTGCAGCGTCGACGGTCAGTTTGCAAGCTCCCACCTTGATGGCCCAGCATCTCGTTGGTCGCCGACACTCACGGGCAGCGGCTGCTCGGTCCAGTGCTGCGGTGGCTGGAGCTCGCCCTCATTGGCCAGGGGAGGAGGTGCAGACGTGGTCGCGGGTGCGGCTGCGGTACTCGAAGGTGCTGCGGGTGTGGCCGCAGACGCGGGTGCCGCTGCAGATGCCGCTGCCATTTCCGGTTCCGTTGCCGGGGCGGGAGCGGAAGCGGAAGCGGAAGCGGCTGAGGTAGGCTGCGGTGACGACATCCTGGCGGCCTGTTGGAACAGTAGAAAAGAAAAACACAACGCGGCCTGTTGACGGGACTTGGGGCGTCCGCCCTTTTCTTTTAATTCCCGCCAGGGAGAAGTCGGTACCTCCCTGGTCCTTGATCTGTAGCCCCGGGGACAACCGATCCCCTCCCCGCGGCCACTACTGAGTCTTAGTGGCCGTTTTTTCCACCACGGACTGCGCGGCATGTAGAAAAAAGCGTGGTTGGCTGGGGGTATGGGGAATGGTGGCATGATGCTACCTGCTTTGGGAGGCGCCATTGCCTCGTTCGTCGTTGCATACGACCCTACTGTTGTATTGCATTATTGCATCCCAGGGATCTCTGCGTTCCGGCGGGCTAACATCAAAAGCAGTGTAGCGTCCACGAGCGGAGGCCCTCGTAAATCCTTCATCAGACCCGCCGATGACAGCACGTCGAGCGCTGTAGTCCAATCATCCTCGGTGGCCTAGTGGGCCTTTATTCGACATGACTCGCCAGCCTCCGGACGGCTCCGGCCTTCGACGGCATCTACCAATCCAATTCACAGAAAGCCCACCAAGTAAGCCTACCGATGACCGGCGTAGACGGGCGACATGGGACGAAAGCCCCGCGGACGCCATCCACCGCTGGCCCCGTTGGCTGCACTCCAACTCGAAGGGATCAAATCAAGCGGGCCAAACGACCTGGGCAGGGACACCGGGGACGCTGAGGCTCCGAGCAATACCTGTACATCCCTAGACCCCGGTTTGCAGCGGCCCGTGCCTAGCTGCACACCATCGATGGCTCGCTCGAAAAACGCAGGGAAGTAATCAATAAGCTGCATATGCCTTCTAGTATGTGCGCGGCTGCGATGATGCTGCATGGTACGGCTGAAGAGCTGATAAGCCAAAGAAAAAAATGACAGCAAGGATCTTCAATTATGTACTCGCACGTGGGGCACCGGACCTTAGGCAACCCCCCCGGCCCACATGGCTGGCGGCCAGTAGCTAGCCTTCTTCTTCCTCCCCCAGCAATCAACCCACTAAGCTCTCGATAGGCTCTAAGGAGAGAGGAATAAGATGGAAGTGCCGGTAAGGCCACCACCAGGTAAACCAGGAGGCCGGCAAGTGGCAAGCCCAGCCGCCACAACCCGTATCAAGAACGGCCAGAGAAAAAATGGCACAGTGCGGGGCGCCCGCTGCCTAGGTAGCATCCGGCGTACTTTTCCCGCACACCGGTTTGGGCTAGTACTTTCACCACGGGCCCGTTCCGCGTACAAGCAATCCGGTTTATGCATGTCCATCGAATGGGTGTCCCGGGATGTCACATGGACCGCCGAGATTGACTGGCTGTAGTTTACTTAATGATCCATCATACATTCTTCAGAGACGGAGAAGTGGTGGGGGTGGAGGAACTCGGAGGCCCAATAACAGACAACGCCATACAACAAACACAAACGCCTTCTCCGACTAAGGCTGGCCTGCGATCCACAATCTACTGAGCCGTTTTCCTCATTTTAGGGACAGCAGCCGCTAGAGCTTCTTCCCCCCAATCTAGGGGGGAAGCTGTATAATCCACGATCTTGTCCCATGTGCTCGCAAACCGGGTATAGTCCTCCCTGCTACACTTGGGTATATCAGCCGTGAAGATCAGGCGCAGCTCGAGCTTCGGCGAGTCGGGGAGGAAGAAGGCCTCAATGATCCGGATGGCAGTTTCGGTCACGCTCACGACGCGGGTCTGTAGGAGCAGGATTCGGTTATTGGTGTTCTGAGAAAGCCGACTTCAAGCAGAATGGGAAATGGCCATACCCGTCCACACCGCGCCTCGGTTTCCAACCCTTCTCCTCTCAGCAGAATACGGCGCCTATACTGCATAATGAGAGCCCAGACGGCGGACTGGACCTCGCCCGATAGCCAAAGCTTCCCGTCCCCGTTGATGGAAACGCCTGCGTCGTAATGGACCAGATAACCGTCGCATTGCATGGGGGCGATTTCATCGGCGTTCTCATCCAAGTCAACTTTGGCGTATTGCTGGAGGAGGACATACTCTGCGAAGTGATAACACCGACGATCCGGGTTAAAGGGTTGGCTCTGGGCTGTGTCCCAAACGGAATCGATATCGCAGCTGACAGATAAGGTGAGAAGACTTGGCAAGACCAAGGAATCAGATAGGAGCTAAATGTACCTGCGAAAGAGCGAACATTCGTGGGAGTGTAATTCCGTCGGCCCGTAGAATAACATGGGGCGTGGAGTGGGACAGGTTTTGGGAAGCTGGTGCACCCACTCGCGTGGACAAGGTACGCAACGTTCACGGCATGCGCTAAACGCTTGAAAGTGGTGAACAGTGTTGGCGCGGTGCGTACCGGGAGGCCAAAATCTAGGCCCATCAGGCGGAGGGGCGAAAGAAACAATCTGGATATTACATTGTTCCAAGTCCGATACGGATAAAGCCCAGGGTGGCTGCGAGGGAGGAGATGATTGGGCAGCCGCTTTCACGGCCTGGTATATGCGCCTAAGCCTATGGAGCATGCGATAGTCACGAGCCTTCGCGGCGCGGCGCTCTCTCTCCTCCATGGTGGGCTGCTGGCATGAGGGTGAAGAGAGAGATTTTTGAGATGAAATGTTGACGCGTAGGGCGGAAGATTGAAAAGCAAAAGCGGAGGGAAATGGGCATACCACCTGGAATTCTGCTGGGCGGTGAGAAAGACGGCTGCGAGGCCGCGTGGGGGTTGCCCCGCCGCCTCTGTTTGCTGTAAATCAAACCTGAATACCAAGGGGCTGTTAGCAAAGCAATTCTAGATACTCCAGTCTTTTCGCAAGCCGACCCACTGCAAGGAGCAGCTAAAGAGAAAATAAACCGAGCAGCATGGACGCTCAAAGGGAAAGGGATATCGACATCTACTACGCGCGTTGGCGTCACAGTGTCTCCGCCGCACACATCGGTCAGGAACTCCTGAACCAAATCAACAACGTCGGTCGTATCAATCCCAGACGAATTTCGGCCAGCAATATCACGCCTAAATCCCATCTATTCCTCCGCGAAGTTCGGCGCGTCATAGCCGTCGAGCTCGTCAAGACACTCCTCATCCCCCAATTAGCACGCCTCGGCCTTGTCAGGAAAAGCCACCAAAAACCACTTCGCAAAGCGTTCCAACTCGAAAGAGCGGCGATCCCGGGGAGCGCCGAAACCCGTGGGTACAAGCAGGCGGAGACGCCTTCAGGGTCGCCACTGCAGCCCGCCTCGGCCCCGCCTCCTGCCCCTCAGAAGATCGCCGCCCGTGCAGAGAAGGCGCAAGAGACAACTCCCTTGACCCCTTTTCTTAAGTTAACGGAATGGATGGCAAATTTTCACGATGTAGATGAAGCCGTACGCCGCGGCCAGCAATCGTGTGCTGAAGTGCTGGAGATCTTTGCTCCCGTCTGGACAACTCTGCTTGAGACTCCCTGGATGGCGGCCACACGACCCCTTAACTCGTCCAAAAAAAACATTCCCCGGTTCCTCCCCGTACTCATCTCGACCCTTGAGTTACCACAGCCGGACCGGCTGGCCCTTCAGGAAGAGCTGGAGCAGCCATATGAGGATGGGCCGGTGGCCGCCCTCGTGGATTCTATATCGAGCCTAAGCTTCGATGAGGACGGGGATGAGGACGAAAGCAGCCCTCTAAAGGACAAAGCTAAGAGAAAGGTACGCGCTTAATTAATAAGTCTTAGAGGCTGCTGATTACTTCGAATACTAAAAATGCGTAAAACACGCGCGAGCTAGGCTGCGAAGGAATCTTTACAGCCTGGTCGTGAACTCGCCGAAGGCAACAGTGACGATAACGAAGAGCTACGCCCGCGAAATCGTTCCGAGAGCGTTCTCGCTGAGCTTCTTACCACACTCGTGAATGGTGGCGTCATTTCCATCCAGGGCGGGTCTCGGCCCTGGTTTACGGCCGTGTCGGACCAGACTAGGTTTGACTTCCGCAACGGTAGCGGCGGCGGCGATGATGGCTTCCAAGCTTGCATTGATGGCTTCATGGCCGACTCCCCCCACTCGGAAGGACAAACAGGGCAGTATTTGGCCATTTTTGAGGTCAAGGTTGCCCCGCGTAAGTTGTTTCATAATCTAAGGGAGGCCCCCGACCAGGTTCGCCGCCAGGAAACGGCTGAGATCGCCGCCTTGGCTTACGCGCAGCGCGAATCACTCTTGAAGAAGGCGGCAGCTCGGGCTCATAGGTATGTTCCAGACTTTCGGATTGTTATGCACATCCTGATTGGAAGTTTAATAACCTGCCTGTGGTCGACAGCGGCAAGCCACCCCCGGCACAACTTCTCTTCTCCCTTGACGCCAACAAAATTTACATCAGCATAGCAGAGATGCCCCTTGGTTGGCTCGAATATATCGCCGACGGCACAAAGCCTGTCTATGAAGATGATGCAATGAGAATATACCATGACATGCTGCACGTTACGGAATACGGCCCTTATCTGTTGGACGACCCTGATGACGTCCGGTTCTTTATGCTCGTTCTTTCGATGCTCGTGTCAAATCGGCTGGAGAAGCGATGATGAGGTTTCCTAGCATTATACCACTGCTATCTGCCAGCCTGCCAACTACTTAGGCGCTCTTAGGGGGTTGGATCGTGCCTATTTTCCATGTATTCCTGGCTTACCTCCCCATAAAGACACAGCCCTTTACCTACATACCTACCTATGCTTTCTTTCTATCCTACTTGCAACTAAATTCTCTTTTCCCTTTATACGCTCAGCGCGCTGGGGGAGTATATTAGGTACCTATTACCTGCATCATGTCCGGCGTTATTTTGTTCATGACAACTACTCTTTCTCCAAGGTACCTATGGCTATTTTCTGGCAACGTCTATTCCGCTGACCCAATCTACACGTGAGTTTGCTTTTCGCATCGCCTTTTTTTTCTTTACTTTGTATACCTGGATAGGCAGGAGTGTCTGAAAGCGCCTGTCTGCACGTGCGCCAGGCTCCGTTCAGCTCCTGCCCAACACGGCTAGCCCCGCCTTGGCCCGGGACTTCACATGCCTAAACCAGGGGTCTCCCTAGACCTAAACCAGGGGTCTCCCTAGACCTAAACCTCCCAACAACGTTCCAGCAGCGTAGCAGCATCAGCAACAACGTAGTAGCATCAGCCCATGCAACTGCGATAACACATGCCTCAAAAATGGAGAGGCATGCGCGGCGCAGGAGCCAAGCCAAGCAAGCAAGGATCCTTCGTGGATCCTTCGTGTCGCACCACGGTGCTATTACGGCTGTTGAGCAGGAAGATCAAGTGCACTGGACCCGTAAGGCGTGGATCAGATGAGAGGCTGGTCGATGTCCGCTTGCCCGCCTGCCCTTTTTTGGCGGACACGGCAGGGTACAATGGTTAGAATGTCGTAACCTAGTGCGGCGAGACGGGTAAGCCCCTGGAGAGGTAAGCTCCTAGAGAGATAAGCCCCTGGACAGACTTGCGTGATGTGGCCATGGCGTCCTTTATTGCTACCTATTTAAAGATGGATGGGATCCTTCCTGGCTTGGAAGCTAAGGTAATGCTGCGGGACGGTGCACGACGCTTTTGGTGCTTGACAAGGCCGATTCCCTGTGGACAGCCCGGCCCAAAACAACTCTCATCCTCGACTATCGAAGCCACGGCCGCCGACGTGGCCGCACGAAGTCTCCACCCCTTCTTTAACACATTCAGGCCGTCAATCGGTTGGCCGCTGGGATGAGAGCGGGATTCGGTCTCCGCTTCCTCATCGTCGTGTTGGGGGCCTTGTATGCATGTATGCTGCCAGCCGGAGCCTGGCCCGTCGGCGATGTGCCCACGACGGCCGCACCGCCCTCAAAGAAGCCTCCGCCACATGCGGGCAGCCTGTCGGATGGCGGCCCCCGGCTCGTAGTCTACTTCCAGACGACGCACGACGCAGCCGGCCGACCCATCTCCATGCTCCCCCTGATTACGCAGAAAAATATTGCGCTGACGCACCTCATCGTGTGCTCCTTCCACATCGATCTGGGCTCCGTCGTGCACCTGAACGACTACCCGCCTACCGACCCACGCTTCTACACGTTGTGGAACGAGACGGAGGTGCTCAAGGCGGCCGGCATCAGGGTGATGGGCATGGTCGGCGGCGAGGCACCCGGCGCGTTCGCCAGCAACACGCTGGACGCCACCGACGAGGAAACGTTCGAGCACTACTACGGGCAGCTGCGCGACGTGATCGCCTACTACGAGCTGCAGGGCATGGACCTAGACGTGGAGCAGAGTATGAGCCAGTACGGCATCACGCGCCTAGTGCTCCGGCTGGCCGCTGACTTCGGGCCGGACTTCCTCATCACGTTGGCCCCCGTGGCCTCGGCACTGCGTGATAACCGCGACAATCTCAGCGGGTTCGACTACCGGCAGCTCGATGCCGACGTGGGCCGCCACATACGCTTCTACAATGCCCAGTTCTACAACGGCTGGGGCGGCATGGACAGTCCCGCCGCCTTCGAGGCCATCGCAGCCCGCGGCTGGGCGCCCGACCGCATCGTCGTGGGCCAGGTCACCGCGCCGTCCAACGGCCGCGGCTTCGTCCCCTTCGACGTGCTCAACAAGACCATCACGAAGCTGCGGGCGGAATACGGCCAGATAGGTGGCATCATGGGCTGGGAGTACTTCAACAGCGAGCCCGGCGGCCTGGCCAAGCCCTGGGCCTGGGCCCAGGAGATGACGACCATCCTGCGGCCCCACGACGTCATCAAGCTCAACATCACGGCTGAGACTGCGCGCAGATTAGAAAGCGCCTTCGCGAGCAGTGCTGTAGGAGACGCGCCCGCGGCCAGGGAAGAGCGGTCCGTCGATTACTGGAGCATGGTCGATGCATAGACTCCCATATCATCATACGCGATTAGATCCCTTCTACCTTCTTGCTTGTTCCTGAGGTATTTCTTAGGGACTAATCATCATATTCTTGCAAATTCTATTTCATATGAACCCTATTTTCACAAGCTCTATTAATAGGCCCTAGCCAGATGTCGCCCGTTCCTGTTACGCTGTCCCAGCACCCTATCCTTTGTCTAGCGAGGTGCTTGCTTGTTATTTTAATGTCTGTGTTCTAGATCCATGGGGCCTAGTTGAGATTATTCAAGGACTAGATATGCATAGTGTTGTTAGTTACCGTAGGACGTAAAGATATTTCCCTAATCTCCTTTTTACCCGCAGCCGTAGTAGAACAATTCATCGGACAGCACACAGCGTAACATCACGGAGTGCCTACTTTCTGGAACACTTAAATTCGAAACCCCCGAAGTCTCCCTTCAGCAAAGACGAATCGTATGCGGACTCCATCGTCTCTAGCAGCACGATGAGAGTGTGTTAACCGACGCCTCGGAAGGATCAGGCCTAATAATATATCGAGAGAGTATTGGTTTCTTCCACCGAAAACAAAAAATCAAGAAACAAAGAACGGCGACATCCTTTCCGCCTACGTCATAATCTATTGATCCTTCTTCAACGGCACTCCTGCGAATATTTCCCGGAGACTGCAGAGGAGATGGCAATCCCGGCTTCGGCCCGCCCGGTTTTCGGTCCAGTTCTCCGAGACGGACCACTTATAAATGAAAAGGCAAGTCGACGGTCCGCTCTCGCGCCGTATCGGAGGGGCCGGGATTCTACCATTGCAGGCATTCCCGGTGATAAAAGTGTTTGCTCCCTCCGTGCTTCTCTTCATTATACTTTACCCCCCTCCTCTCTGCCGCGAACCACCGACGCGGATGCGAGAGTCATCAGTCGCATCGATCTTGGTCTTCGATACGACACAGCGTCCAGATGGCCGCAGGAAGCGGGGACAGAAATGCCGCCGATACCGTCCCAAAGCCGGCGGCCAACAGGCTGTTGCCCCTGCTTACCGACATCGCCCTCGTGATTAAGCTGGTGAGTCAGCGCGCGATGGCCGTCTGGCCCTCCTCGCTCTCCCTTTACAGCCTAGCGATGCTGACTACTCCACGCCGGCCACAGGTATCCGCATCTTCGTGGAGGAGGGTGCTTCGTTGTTGGGTGCTCGTACCAGCCGGCGTTTTCCTGCTGATGGCCGCGTGTTTTGGCGTCAACCAGCTGCTCCAGATGGGCTCCGTGTCTTTCCCGGCCTCGGTAGCCTGCCTCGTGGTCCTGTTCTTAGCCCTCCTTCTCTGTGATGCGGCGATCGGAGACAAGAGGACAAGGAGGATAGCGAAGTGGATCAACGTGCCGGTAGGACACTAGCTCTTCTTTCTTAAGTACTCTGCCTGATATCACTCGACTGCTTAATACCGATGATAACACCTGCTAGGGTGGGTGGTCTCTGAGATGGTTGAATATTTTCTTCACTCCCGCCTTCGTCCTGCTGCCACTGAGCCCTCCCATATCGGGCGTCGAAGTTGGCAAAATTATCGTCGTATTCGGTAAGCCGCTTTGCTCTCCCCCCCCCCCCCCAAGATAATATTGTAGAGGTATTTCTCACACACATGACTTCGCTGGAACGCTCAAAGTGGTCGGGTTTGCGGCCATGATGGTTTTCGCGGCCTACATGACCCGAGGCCTTCAGTTGCTCCTAGGCTCCCCGAGAAAGGCCATGCATCAGCGGGCGGAGGAGATCCAGGACGGCGGCGGCCTCAACTCGGAAGCCCCCGTCGATAACTCCGGCAACGACAACCACGACGGCGCCCAGCCCAATGCTGTGCTCATGAAGCCGGTGCCGGCGCCCCCCAAGTCGCACACTGCCGCCTACATTACCATCCGCGGTCAAAACCTCGACGACCCGCTCAGCTCCTTTAGCGACGTGTTCGTCCCTGCTCGGGCACCGCGCAAGTTCCCGCAGTCCCTCCTGCCCCGGGCCCGCGCCGAAAAGTGGGCGGGGTTTGTCGAGGCGCATATGGACACGATCCTGTTCTCCTGCTTCCTGGCCTTGGTGGCCGTTCCGGTGTACTACGCCACCGGCTACGCTATGCCACTGCACCTCGCGATCAACGTGCTCGCCTTCTTCGCTGCGCTTTCCCTCCCGGCCGGCTGGCGACAGGTCCTCCACCCCGTCATCGTCTCTGCCTTCGCCACGCTGCTGGTCGTGTGGATCTTCGGCCTCACCCGCGGCGAGGAGCTCCCGGAGACGCTGGCGCAGTATAAAACGGGCAACAACTACATCAGGATATGGGCCTCCGGGGGTAGGGTAGGGGGTGCGGACAGCCTTCCTGGCGCGGGGGACGTCTTCTCGAGCGCCCTGGACGTGAGCATCGTTTCCCTGGCGCTGCCGATGTACCAATACCGCCGCGAGCTGAAGCAGCACTTTCTCGCCATCGTCTTGCCCAACATCGCCCTCTCCGTCGCCTCGCTGTTCGCATACCCGATCATCTGCTACAAGGTCGGCATCAGCGCCGAGCGCAGCCTGGCCTTCACCTCGCGCAGCCTGACGCTGGCGTTGGCACAGCCCGCCGTGAAGAATCTCGGCGGCGACCTGAACACCGTGGCCGCCGTGGCCATCATGACAGGGATACTGGGCGTGCTGCTCGGCGGCAAATTGCTCTCGTGGATGCGGATTCCCGAAGGTGGGCTCTCCCTTACACAGTGTCTTTACCTACCTGCCCATCCAACATCGGGTATTTTTATTTTATCGCGTTAGAAGCATGGAGACTGACTCGGTGAGACTATCCACCTCGGCCAGATGACTATGTCACTAGGGGTGTCACGTTCGGGTCGAACGCGTCCGCGCTCGGTACGGCTCTGCTCCTCAAGATCGACCCTCGGGCTGCTGCCCTGTCTAGCCTTTCCATGAGCCTTTTCGGCACGATCACTGTGGCCTTTTCCTCGGTGCCACCCATGGTGCACATCCTCCGCGCCCTGGTGGGGTTATAGCATTCCGGTCCCCCCATGGGGGGGGGGTGATGGGAAGGGGTTCTTTTTTGGCAGAAATTCAGCATGTTGGATCCAGCGTCTCAGGCCGGGATGTTAAGAATGAAATTAGTATCTAGGTACACGATCCCCACGACCTTTTCCTCTTGTTCCTTGTATATCCCTCCCCTTTGCTCCGCCGTAAACTCCGAAAGACGACTAGACACGAACACATGCGAGGTAATAGGTTTAAGATAAGTCTCCACGGGTTGCGGAAGTGCTAGCCAACAAGGAGAAGAAACCCGGATGAAGAAGAGCAGGGTTCCGCTTCGCTCTACTCTTTGCTGAGTACAACGTTACACGTAGACTCGGGGACGGGGGGCCACGGACTCGGTGGACCTTCGGACGCTGAAGCTCCTCGTGTTGCTACTCGCCCTCTCCCGCCGCGGTATGGAAAGAGAATCGAGGTCGCCACCGAGGCGCAAGGAATAGGGGGAGGGGGTGAGATGCGGGGGGAGGGACGGGACGGGAGACATGCCCCCCGAGGGTAGTGGGGCGAGAGTGATCCCCTTGGCCTTCCCGCCGACGAGCTGGATGTGGACGGGATTGGTGGCGATCGAAGGCTTCTTGCCCCTGACTTTGACGCGGTACGGCCCAGTCTCGTAGTCATACGCGGCCTCCTCGTACAGCGTCTCTGTCTCGGAGGGCTCCAGGTAGTGTCGCAGCATCTGCTGGGTGATATCCTGAAAGAAGCCGGACGTGTCTAAGGCGTTACCGTCGGCAGGGCCGCCCTGGCTGTGGCGATGCGCCGCGAGCGACTCCTTCATGATGGGCGCGAAGGAGCAGGGCGCGCCGTAGTAGCTGGTCGTCTCGAAGCCGGAGGTCCCGATGAGCTCCTTGCTGAACGGACGGTTCACGTCGCGGTAGGTTTCGCGCTCTTGCCGGTCGAGGGCGGCAGCGCCCGAGTGGCAGCAGTCGAGGATGGTGAGCACGTCGCACTGGAAATTGAGGATCATGGGCGAGATGTCCTTCCAGTAGAAGCGGGAGCCCTCGTTCTCGTGGCTGCAGTCTCTGTCAGTGGCCGGAGGGCGCACATTCACGAGTTGGGCACGAGGACGCACCTGTAGAACTGGAGGTTGTTGCTTTCGTCGAGGGCGCCGTGGCCGTTGTAATAGATGATCAACAGCGTCTTGGGCGACTGATACGCGCCGAGCCTGCCCAGCCGCCGGACGACCTCTACCCGCGAGTGCTGCATGGGGATCCTGAAGTTGCTAACGTCGAAATTGTAGTCGCGGAAGGCCGCAGACACCATCTCGATCTCGTCGTCGACGCTCCGGCACCGCACATGGTCCCATCCGAACGAGGAAGCCCCGGGTCGGTAACGGTCGGTCGAAGGCGGGCGTCTCCGGGGAAAGGGGAGATCGTGGTCCTCCCAGACCAGAGTCAGCACCTTGACCTTGTCGTAGGGCGAAACGGCCGCACACGGCGCGCTCGGGGACCTTATCATGGAGGCTCTCCCAGATCGGGCTGGGGACAGCGACGACTTGAAGGGGATGAGGCCGAAATCCTCTTGAGACTCCCCTCCCGCCTTGACCAGGGTGCGCGACACGGTCGAGCGCGACCGCCGGCGGTAATCGTCCGCTACGAGATCGTCGTCGGGGGTTATGTCGCCGTCGCAGTCCCAGGGGATACCATCCTGGTCGTTTTCGGCGGCGGCATCGACCTTCGACGTGCGGAACCGCAGCGTCGGCGGCT
Source organism: Barbatosphaeria neglecta (assembly GCA_022813145.1). Lineage (NCBI taxonomy): Eukaryota > Fungi > Ascomycota > Sordariomycetes > Barbatosphaeriales > Barbatosphaeriaceae > Barbatosphaeria > Barbatosphaeria neglecta. The sequence goes on along the minus strand of JAKLNC010000014.1, from coordinate 163,539 downwards.
TGCTCCGGCCCCTCTTGATGCTCCTCCCCCGCCTCGTCGCACCCTCTGGTGGACGAGGCGGCACGTGTACGTAGCGGGCGCCCATATCGTCGAGGATCAGCAGCCTCCCATATGCATCTTCCAGCGCCGTCGGGATCTGGGGGGACCCCTTCGCCAGGGTGGGGTCCATATCTCGAAGGCGGGCGAGGGCGTAGTCGACAAACTTCTCGCAGTTCTCCGGCTGTCCGCAGTCTTGACCGTCGCGGCTCATGTCTCGGAGGCCTTCCCTCGCTGAATTTGGGGGAGGTAGGTGGTTAGAGTCCCAGACTCACGTTACCGGTCGGTCCCGGACGGAAGGGCAGCGGGGACCTGGAGTACTTACCACACCACTCCATCTCCGCGTCCGATAGGGTGCTGCTCCCGACAAAGCCCTCTGCGCTAGGCGGCCCTCCGATCTGGCAGAGGGCGGCCGACCCGTCGTACCGGCGACACTCTATGCGGTTGCGGGCGGAGTCGATATGCGCCTGCCAGAGTCGGGTCTCATGCGTGGAAGCCGGATTCACCATTACTCCGTAGTGGCAGCAGCAGGATTGCGGGGAGGGGGAGGGTGCGGAGGCATAGTAGGGGTGGTACGGGAGGGGCGCGTACACCTGGTCATCGCCGTCGTCACCGTCGTCACCGCCATCGCCGCCGCAGTAGCCGCCGCCGTGGCAGCGGTCGTGGACGCTTCCGTGGGCGCTTCCGTGGGCGCTTCTGCCGTGGCTGAGGTGGGCATCGTCATCGCCATCGAGCGATGCTACGTGGTCGTGCGCGCAATCTCGCACTGCATACAGCGCCCGGAGTTCGCGGTACATGTGCGCCTGGCCATGACGCGCGCCGCCGCTGGGCATCATGGCATGACAGCGCGTCTTGGTGCTGATGGTGCCCGACCGAAGTGACCAGGAAAAGGAGGGAGTGGGGAATCAGGAGCTCCCGAAAACAAGTCCAGCGGGCGGTGCCTGGCCACTCTGATATAATGCTGCAGCGGCCGACAGCGAATCGTAGGACGGACACGGGCCTGCTGACGACTGAGACGCGCTGGACGGACGGGATGGAGACAACTGAGGTGGCCGCCGTCGACAAATCGACGTCTGCTGGCTGGCGGCGTCCAGACACGGAGTGGCCGCCCTACCTACGCTGGTACGTCGCGGGAGCCGCTGCGACGGGCTGAGGCCACCAGAATGAGGGGTTTTCTAGCGTGCAGCTGCGTGTCAGCCCCCCCAGGCAGCCCTGAGGAAGAAGGCGGAGCAGGCTAGATGGGGCGCCGTTTGGGGGTTAGTTGCGCATGACACGCCTCCTTTGGGCGCGGGGCCCATCGCTGTCGCTTGCAGCGGGCACAACGGCCCAGCGGGCATCGATAGTGGATCTCGGCGGAGACAGCGTCAAGGACTGCAGCGAATGCGACTCTAACTTGGCTTCCATATTCTAGCCGAATGCACTCCGGCGGACAGACAGTTGGCGCTAATCAACAACGAGCCTCAGTGAGCGTACGGAAGATGTTTGCGTCCAGGGGGTCACGCCTCGTCGCACCGCCTCCGCGTTATCCCGGTCGCGCGGCCTCTGGGACGAGAGCGCAAGCCGAACGAGCATGCTACGCATTATTACACAACTGCGCCGCCTTCACGACTCCCGGCCTTCCCTGCCCGAGCTACGTGATGTAGCGGAAGTCGGGATGGCGAGACCCCAGACGGACCTGCTCCTCCTCGCTCAGGCCGACGAGCCGGTGGTCCCTCTTCCCCGCCGCGCGCGCCTTGTTCTCGTACTTGCAGTAGAAGATGCCGAAGACGGCGAGGCACACGACGGCGATCTGCCCCGCGAGGTTGATGGTATGACCCGTGTAGTACTTGGGCGCGTCGGACGCGGTGTACGTCCACCTGCAGCGGATAATTACATGTCAATCCACGCACGCGCAAGCGCACACGCACACGCCTCAAGCGGTACAGACGTGCCAGAGCAGAGGAGGTAGCAACAGAGGTGACACAGTGGACAGGAGAAAGCACTCACGTTGCGACGATACCGCCCATAGTGCCTAGGGTGACGACGTAGCCGCTGCTGACGGCTCGGACGGCAGGACCGGCAGAATCTATATCGCACAGACGTAACGCAGGTTTCCCCGTCAGCAATAGGGTAAAATATGCCACGCGGTCCCAGGAAGCGGCGTGGAGGGGGCATAGAGGCAGCGCACGGTAGGGGCTCGCTCACTGTTCATGGCCCAGCTCAGAAAGCCCGGGCCGCCGGGGAAGGCGCCGATGGTGACGAGGAACACGGCCGCGTAGCGCACGTTGGCGTCGGCGACCCAGCGCAGCAGGGCGAAGCCGACGACGGCGATGGCGGAGAAGACGGCCAGGTAGATGCCGCGCCGCTGCGTCTTGTCGCTGGCGTAGGCCACGGCCACGGCCACAGCGCAGGCGCACACGTACGGCGGCACCGAGTACAGCTGCGCCTGGGTGCTGGTCCAGCCGAGGTCGCTGAGGATGGTGGGCATGAACACGGACAGGCCCTGCACGGTGATGTTGAGCAGGAAGAAGCCCAGCGCGCACGTGTAGTTGTGCAGGCAGAGCACCGCCCGCCGCACGTCGGCCAGCGTGACGTGTTCGGCCGGGTTGTCCTTGTGCTCGCGCGCCAGCCGCGCCGCTGCGATGTGCCGCTGCCGCGTGTTCAGGAAGTACGCCGTCTCCGGCCGCGTCGGCATCCACACCGGCGCCGCCAGGCCCACCAGCATCGTGGCCACGCCCTCAAAGAAGAAGATGTTGCGCCACGTGTGCACCGGCGCCGCCGCCGCCCCCCACTCGGGGATCCGCGACAGCGCCGTCGCCAGCAGCCCGCCGAACGCCCCCGCGATCGACGCCGCCGACACGTAGATGCCGATGCGGAACAGGAGCTCCTCGCGCTTGTAGAAGCACGACAGGAAGAAGGCCATTCCCGGCATGGCTCCGCCCTCGAACACCCCCAGAACCGACCGTGCCGCCAGCAGGCCCTCGTACGTCCGCACGAACGCCGTGCTCATGCTCACGAGCCCGAAGCCGACGACGAGGAGCGGCAGGTAGAAGCGCGGGCCCACCCGCTTCAGCACCACGTTGGACGGCACCTCCACGAAGAGGTAGATGATGTAGAATATGGACAGAGCCATATTAAAGCGCGTCCCCGCGAGGTCGAGCTCCGTGCCCATGCCCTGGATGCGCGCGTTTCCGATGTTGGACCTGTCCAGGAACTGCCGCCCGTTTGGCCCTGTCAGCAGACTGGCTGCGCATCTTCACCCTAGGCCAGCGCCACGTCAGTGGATGCCCTCCTTCTCACTTACACACAGCATGTACAGGAGCGTCACCAGCGGCACCGCATGCCAGTCGATCTTGTGCCGGATCGCTGCCTCTTCCTCCTCAGTCCACTCCAGGATTTCCTCTTCGCCGTTGTCGCCGCTGATTCCGGACGAGTCGGCGACCTCCGCCTCGACGGGGACTAGAGGAAGCAAGGGGGGTGGTGTAAGCCTCGGAAACTAACGGGACGGGGTCAAGAGGTACGAGGATGGGATTCTCATTCTTACCTGGCCCCTTTTCCAGTTCCATCCTCGTGGTAAGTGCCCCTTAGAATAGGACAAGGTTCAGCGAGCTTCACGATTGCCCTCGCTGGCCTCTCAAGAGTAAAGCAGCATGAATGGAGGACTTGAGGGGACGTCTCCGTCTTAGGTGACTTGCTTATATGCCCGGGGCCTTCCTGGCCCCATCCTGGCTCCTGTCCCTTTTCATACTACCTGAGCACTTGCTACCTGATGCGACCGTATTGGTCGAGTTTGTTGGCACCACCGGCGGCAAATCACTGTCTCTCGTTCTATATTAGCTAGGACCTGCGAATCACGCCGTTCAATCGGACGACCATCAAGCAATCGAGGGTCGCCACGCTAGGCGTCTTGGCAGAGCAAACCTCCGGCGGCTCAATGGCTGCGGATACTATGAGCTTCGTTTGTTTGTCTTGGCCTTTGAGATCATCTCCAATCGCGACACGGATTATCCCTCGCCTCGCCACCGGGACGAGGGGTCGAAATATACTGTATTGGTAGCTAAAGTACTTCGATGTTAGTAACGGCCGAATGGTCTAGAGCCTGTTTCGCCCCTCGGTAGAAGCCGTCTCCCGTTGACGTCGAGACCTCAGGCTAAATTAGGAGTTCATCCCAAATTGTCTAGCAAGCCCAGGGTGCCTAACGAAAGGATTAATAGATCCTTCTCGCAGCTCGAGGCCTAGAAAAGCAATAGACTTAACTCCAATTCGAACCTTACAGTTAGGGACCCTTCCCCTCGGGAACCTCAACGTTATGGAGCCTCAATCAATCCGGTGCATTTTACCTGCAGAAGCCGGGGCCATGTTGTGTTTACCATATCATCCCAACCGGGGAGTTCTCGCACATCAACTCTCGTCCATTTGCGCACTGCCCGGGTACGACTCCTCAGGCTACGCACCTCTACGGCTTGATAGGGCGCGAACTGGCATTCGCTCGCCACATGTGAACCAGTGTGAATGAAATATAAAATACTGTGACTACACAGGTAGTAATGCAAGCTCTGCGGCCGTACGAGTCTTCTTACATTGCTACATACCAAGAAGCTCATGTATCCCGGTCCCTCTGTCCAACTATCATGCCAACGTCATAGTTTGGACCTCAAATATGTTGTTCCGCCAGCCATCCTTCTCATACTCACGAATACGATCTCCTGCTCGCGCAGCCTGCTCGTTCCACACCTTGACGATACTGCCCGGGGCGTAAACCCCCTTAAACACACCCCGGCCCGGCTGCGCGATGCCCAATCGCGTGTACAGATCTGGATCGGGCTGCGGAATGAGGCGAGAAGCGACAGCCCGGGCGAAAGTGAGCAGGTCATCCGGGCTGGCAATACGCGTGGCGCGGAGTCGCTCCCTCGCGTACAGCAGTTCGCGGTTGAGAAAGCGGAAACCTTCGGCGATAGAGGTGGCGATCTGAGTCTCGAGCGTCTTGCGCACGATAGGGCGGATCAGGGGTTTGAAGAGCCACGCGAACAGGGAGAGCTTGCTCTTTCGGAGCTGGTAGCTGAGCTTGTGGATGCGCACGCGCACTGAGTGCAGCGTCAAGATCTTCTCCATCCTCTCCTGTCCTACCTCGACCTCGACTTCCACATCGATACCGCGGTCGTCGACATGGAATGATGCAATGCCTTCGTCCGCAAAATGCAGGAGGCCCGAGTGGAGGCGGAACCAGTAACCGACCTCTTCTGCGGCGATGGAGATGCCGTCAATCTTCATAGTGACAACGGACTGGACACTCGACACGGTCCGGAACCTGGCCTTTCGGATCTCCAGGTCGTTCCGCGTCTCTATGCGCAGCTTGTACGGGAGAAACGACGAGCTGTTGACCGTCTTGCCCGGCTCTAGGACGAGATTCTCCAGGAGCAAATCAATCTGCGGGGTGCTGATCTCCAGTCGGGGAATGGGGAGGTATTGCAGAGCCTGGATCGTGTATGGGACGAAAACGTTGATGGCATCAGTTACAAGGTCAGTGTTTGCGTAGTGGTGAGCTGGCGAGAGGATCTTCCCAACCCGTACGGATGTGGTGATGAGACTAGCGACGTCGTGGTCGCGGGTAACGGATTGGAAAGTCGACTGCACCTGGGTGAGCAAGCCATCAACGTCCTCGCGCAAGGATGAACCCGACGCCAATCCTTTCGACTGCTCACGAAGCTCCTGAAAGCGCTCCTCTGCATGGTCGAAGAACGTCGGGTCCGTGAAGAGCCCTTGGAGAGAGTTTCCTAGATGTTGCACTAATTCGTCGAACTGCGGATCGTCGCGGCCGTGATCCATGAGCTTCTTGAACCTTGCCTCTAGCTCCTGCCACTCCCGAGGATCACCAAAGGACTTAAGGAAGATCCAGAAATTCCGAAGGGCATAGTCCGTCTCGGGGCTCGCGTGGACATCCTGTTCAGCTGTCTGCATCGTGTCTCGTAAAATGTGGGAGTATACCATGGCGTAGCGTTTGAGTAGGAGGGAGAGGGTTGAGACCGAGTCCGAGTAGTCTGGGCGTTGCCGCAGCTTGGAGACGGCCTGCTTGAGGCGGTACATCAAAGTGTCCTTTTCCCCGCCATGGGCCTTGCCAGCCAGGCTCTCCTTCAAGCCAGCTGCTACTTTGCTCGCGCCCTCGGCGACAACGCCGGTGACTTCCGCGGCTTCCTCTCGCAGGTTCCCGTCTGAGGGCGCGGGACGCGATTCTCCATTGGGCTGCCTGAGCACCTCCTGAACGTCCGCGCTAGGCTCTAGCCGTTCGCCAGCTTCCCTCGACGCTTCCGATAGGGTGAAGGCTGTATCCTTGAAAACTTCGCGGCCGATAGTTCCAAGATCGGATAGGAATAGCCGGAAGTCGGAGTTGGTGAGGAGGAGAGAGCCAACAGTCTGGAGGCTGCGGTAAGCTGCGCTTTCATGTTAGCAGCATAGCCGGTAATTGATAGAATACGTGGAAGTTCAGAGTCTAACCTGCGGCGGTGTTTGCCTTGGATTTTGCCCTGGATGCGCGGCTCACAATATCCTCCATGTCCACGGAGATCCTGGCTCTGGAGAGATACCACAGGAAGTTCTGGATCTGGTCCGCGGCATTCTTGTGCTGGAGGAGAGCGATGAACTGCTTCAACCATTCTTGCGTGTAATAAACGAGAGCTCGCCCCGACTCGCTGAGGTCCTCGTTCCGCGGATTCAAGATATCCGAGCTCAGGAGGGTGCGAAGGTTCGCGATTGCCTGCTGGTTCGAGGGCATGAAGCCGTCCGATAGGGCCCTGAACATCTGGTATGTGTGCAGCTTTTGGTGGAGCTGGCGTTGCAGAGCCGTATCATCACGGTAGCGAGGAAGGAGAGGCTCGCGCTCCGCGGCCTCGTCCTCCTCCGCGCCGCAAAGCCCGAAGCAATCGAGCAACTGAACCATCTCGACGACCTGCTCCCAATACAGTCGCTGTGGGTTAGGATGGGTTCAAGCTTGCCGCCAAATATGATAGGTAAGCAGTAGGCAGCTTAATTTTGGCCCGCCTGTAGGTCAAATATGAACCTGAAGTTTAGTATACAAAAATCGCAAGAAGTTATCGTCAACCGTCCGTCATTGGCCGTCAATTATGACGTCGACGAAAGCTTCGACGCAAGCTTCGACGCAGCCCCACTCCCACCTTGTTTCATAGCACCGACGCTGCAACTGGTCCGCTGGCGGCTTTCAGCGCTTTCTAAAGCCGTGCCTAACCCCACCCCCCCGCAAATAACCTAAGGTATCTCTAGAGCTCTCACTCGCCCAACGCAGCCTCACTTGCGCCTAACTAGGTAGGTACGTAAGAAAAAAGGGCCTGTCCCAGTCTTGCAGCTTCCGTCGTTCAATTATATCAAGGCGGGCTAATGGCTCGATATGCAGCAAGTTGTTCCTTGCTCAATTTATTTGCGGACCAGAGAGCAGCGCTGAACTGCCGTAGATGCTATCGTTTTTTGTTACTCGCCCGGCAATACCAAGGTGCAATGCATGATAAAGTATTTTACCTACGTGGTAGTCGAGGATTTGCCAAAGAAATGGAGGGCATCAAATCGCGAAACCGTGCAAGCGTCCAAGTAACATAACATTGTGCTTCTCGATAGCCTTCACTCTCTGGGCGGCTAGCCTTCGCGCAGGCAGCCGCTTCGCACAAGCTCTGATTGGTAGCAGCGGGCCTCCCGCAGAGGGAGTGGCATGATTGTAACAGCTAGAATCTTCCATCATGCTGGAGCTGACCCCCAGAACTGCCACGACCCCTAGTCGTGTAACACGGCCGCACGTTCAAGTTTGCTAGGACTGAATAATTTGTTACGGTGACCTTTAATTCTGCGTTCTGTTTGGCTAACCTCCTACAAATAGCATCTCGAATTCCCATCAGCACCGTGCGAATTTCGCGGTCCAACCACGAGTCGAGGCGAGATTCGAGGCGCTTTTTTGTGATTCATTGTTTGTGGGTTACCCGTTAGCTTGTTGCTTCTTGACCGGCTGCGTACATACGGCAGCGAGATTGCCGGCACAAGGCGAGCGAGAATGAAGACCGGCGTTGCCCAACCTGGGCATTTAGTGCCATCCATTACCGTCCGTCGGTACCTACCTACCTACTATAATAAGGACTTACGAGAGCCATCCTCTCTCTTTTCTAATCATCGTTTACCCCCCATCAATCTACACCCATCAGTCTACGAAACTAGTCGCCTGATGATTCAGTCGAAGACGGTGCATGATCAAGGTACAAATTCGAATCTTGCCAAGACGGGAGCAGCGGTGTCCTAGGTCATCTCTCGTAAGATTGGAAATGCTCACTCCCCAGTACGCAGGTCAGCTCCCTTAATGTGCCCGTCCTGAAGAATGGCCGACTTCGAATGGGGCCTCAACTTTCCATTGGGCATCATTCGTCGACCAGGCTCCTATCAAACGGACCTCCCCAGATTGCGATCGCCCCCAAGAGAGCCTCCGATCTGTTATCTGTGCAACAGAATTAGCAAACGGAGCATAACGAAGAACACGAATCGCAACGGAAACGCCGGACGTCCTTTCTACAGATGTATCCCTTGTGATAAGTTTCTCGTTTTCGACGACCGGCGAGGAAACCTTGAGGGGAACCCACCATGCTATTGTGATCACTCCAGCAAGTCACAGCTAGAAGGTCGGATGGACGATCGCATGGTTCCTAGGAGCTTTCGTAAGATACATTTAGTGTGCAGGATGGGGTCATGCGGGTTCTATCAGCCACTGGATACTGGAGAGGGAATCCCAGCGGACGATGATGAGTTTGTGAATTTTCTTGTGCGTCTTGGTGTGATCTAGATACATCCTTTGCTGAGCTAGGGCGGTTTTTCATGTAAAATTTGATCAGACTCTCTACTTGTACTTACATGGGCGAGCGTGCATGTGAGGGCTTTGGTTTTTTTCATTAACATGGGGTTGACATAAGCAAGTGCCACAAACAAAATGATATTGCGTTGTTTAGGGTGCCTGGGCATCCCGGCTCCAACTGCTCAAGACCTTCCACTCTCTGTTTCGTCCTAATGTATTGTCTTGCTTTAAGGAATTTGGGCTATCCTTACAAATATAGACTTTCAATTTAATGATAACAAAACAGAAAGCTTAAGCACTCTACTGTGGTAATGACTTGCTTATCTAATGTACCTAGGTAGTAATAATGCTCCTTCTCTTTCTAACACGGTAGCCTGCGCCGCTCCGCCTCTCGAACCCCCCCCCCTCGAGGAAACCAATGAGGACTGCGCCATGCTCTTCAAGCTCCACGAGACGGCCAGTATCTACTCAGCCTGGCGATGGAGAGTCCGAGCTCGTAAAAAGTCGGTTCGAGACTAGTCGTACGTAACGACCAACCTGCCGACAGCAGTTTTGCGTTAGTGGCGAGGCTGGCTGTCGAGCGTCTTATTTTTGAAGACGTTGACATCTCCCTAGCGAGGCGACTGGGAAGGGTAGGACTTGAGATGAGCCGAAATTGATAATGAGCTGCTAGGCAGGTGGATGGTAGCGCCAAAAAGTATTTACACGGCATTGGTTCGGTGACCGATGTTGCTCTTGGCCATGGGCAAGATAGCAACGTTCTTAAGCTTGTGATGAGGCGCGTAAGACCGGCTACCGTGGCGTACAGAACCGTAGACTTGGGTTGCGCACCTTGTTGTATCTCTTTGAGCGCGTGGTTGTCAAGTAGGTCCGATGGGACAACTTATGGCTGATCTGGAGTGGTATTATTCGGCCAACGAGGCGAATTATAACCGAGCACATAGCTTAGGCTGCAGGTACACAGCATAATAACCGCCAGAATGGCGGCACCAGTTGAATACTAAGATCCAGGTGTGCTATCGACCCAGTAATTTTCGGCCGCGCTTCTCTCGTGCTTAGGTAGCATCGCCTTGATGCTCTCTGTCAGGCGCGCTCTGACCTCCATTAGCACCTTCCTTAGCCTATTCTCCCCCCAGTGCTGCTGGCACGACATGGCATGCTTTTTCATGTAGCCAATACCCAGACACGGCCCTGGGACGCCGCCTCAACGAACAGGCGGTCTCCACTGGCGGGCAGCTTGCGCTTCAGCTTGGGGTTATGTCCGAATTTGGCCATGTTCCCGGCAACGACGACCGTGTCCTTCACCTCGTCCCAGCTCTCGGCCGTGAAGCCTGCCGTCAGCTTTCCTAGGCGCTTCTGCCCCTTCTGGCTGTCAGTCACGAGCACCCGCCTCTGTGTCTCCCTGACGCGAAATCGGCCGGCCTCGCAGTTCATAAATTCTTCGGCACAGCTGAAGGCGGTACTGCTCCCGGCGTCGGGCATGTAGAAGATTAGGGGTTTATCGCTTGTCGTCTGGCTTTCGTGCTATAATGTTTCCGGCCGTAGCTCGGAGAGTTGCAAGGTAGTGCTCCGCTGAGCCTTTTCATTCTTGGTTTGTCGCTTCATTAATCGGGTATCGCTTTGACTGTTATCGCTATAGCCATCGTGGATTTACTTAACTCTGAATAAAGTTGAGATCTAAAAAATTGCGCCAAGAAGGGTCTCAATTAGTCTGGATCAAAGAAACGAGAAAAGCCCTATCGTTCGGAGAGTCTCGCCGCTCAAGTTCATAATTTGCCTACCTAGATACCCTGCCCAATAGTAGCGGAGCGCCGGAAATAGGTACATAAGTTCCTGGGCTCCTCTTACTTAAAAAAAAGCCTTCCAGTTAAGGTTTTAATCCTTCAATGGCGGCCCTTCCGTCCTGGCACACAGCGACCTGGGGAGGTACAATGTGATGAGCTGGATATCTTGGCTGTTATCGATGGGGTGTGGGCTCAAACAGTGCCTCTTCAGCTTTTCCTAGCCCCGCTTTGGCTCACAGGTCGTGGGATCCCATCGCCCATATATGCCTATTTCTATGGGGTACGCTGAAAGACTGCATGATATCTGTTCTGTGGTGGAGAGGGAGATGGACAAGTATGGCGAAGCGGTGCTCTCACAGGACTGGCCAGTTATGTCCAAGAATTGGCGCATTCTTGTCGGTGCAGCTTTGTATTCCGCGATATTCATCGGGGATGCCATGAGGAGCTGTGTCGACCGCACGCGGCACATTATCCTCACCCGCGAGACTCGTGTGCAAGAGTTCATTGACGAGGACCCAAGGCCTAGGGATCTAGTTGCCAGCCGAGTATGAGGCTTACTGGGCCGAGATGGAGCGGCTCGATACTGGAGAGGAGTAGATGCTGAGGTAAGGGAAAAACGTGCATGAAGAGGAAGAGGAGGCGGGAAACAAGATGAGAAAAGAAACCACATGCTCGGGTCGGGCTCCGGTTCCGTTGAACATTTTTTATGCTATTCCCTCTACGTTGCTGTGGGCCGTGGAGGCTTGCCAGTCAGGCTTTCATGAGTCTTGCGAACAGTCGCGGCCACGCCCTTCCTATGACACCTCCCAGGACAAGCGTGGCTCAGTCTATAAGTCTTGCGACAGAAATCGCTTCTGTGCCAATATCTGATCTGACTGCTCATAGCCAGGTACTAAAGTTATCGGAGCAAGAGCGTCACGAGCATTGGGGCTTTCTTCATGTCGTTTACCCCTAGTCGGGCTCTATAATGAGCGTTAGTGTCGATGAGGGTAACCTGCGTACAGGTGAAATTAACTTGTCGCCACAGCAGTCTCTCGTAAACGGGAGAAAAGAGAAGCAGGCGTGCATAGCGTTGGTACTGTATTTATTTTTCTATTTCTCTCCGTCCCCGCGGTAATGCAAGCAGCCAAAGGCTTCTCTGCTATCTATTGATCTGGGCCGCTTTGAGTGAACGATTCCACCGTTACCAGCCCTCCCAGGGCCTTAGTGGCGAAATTGAAGATGGCCCAGCGCTGTCCCTGGAACCAGTGCCAGTCTGTGTTCAATGAGAAACTGCTCCCCAGGCTAGTGAAGTTGCTTCCGTCGAAACTGTAGGAAAACTCGACGCTGTGGCCTCCCGGCGTGGCGTCCATAGCGCCTCGGAGCCAGACTAAGTGCGTGCCTTCAGGGACTCTGGCCACGCCCGCTGTGGTGCCGGTCGAGCTGGTCGTCCACAAGCCGCTGGTGCTGTTTTGAACCATCCTGCAGCCGACGATGTTCCGGATGGTGGTGCAGCCGGAGCTCCTGACTACGGCGATGTAGGCCGACCAGTCGCGAAAAGCCGCGAGGCCGGCGCGGTCGCCAACCGTGAGGCCCCCGATGTTTAGTAGGATGGTGGCGACGGGGTGCGGGCCGTGTACGCGGTGCGTTAGCGTGTTGCGAGCTTGGTAGATGTCGTTGGTAACAGTGGCGGTCACGAGGGTTAGGCCGTTGTTCACCTGGACCCTGACTGAATCGGGGTTGTGATTCCACTAAGAAACAGGGGAAATGGAGGGGTTAGCATCTAGTGAAGAGGCTTGGGTGTGGCCAGAGAGGGTGGTGCCATTCAGATCGTGAAAGCGTGCTCACCTCCCATCTAGGGCCGAGCGAGGCGATGAAGTTATCGGTCCCCAGCCATGATTCCGTCGGCACCGCCGGGGTGATGGGCAGCGGGTAGCTCTCGCCCCAGGCGCCGTCGACGGTTGTTAGGACGGGGAATCCGTCGTCTCCCCAGGTGATAGGTGCCAACACGGGCACGCGCCCGTTGGGATATACCCAAGTAAAGGACATGAAGTACCAGGAGCCGCTTGGCGTCTGGATCAAGCTGCCCTGCTGCGGCGTGTTGCCGTCGGGCAGCGGCGACTTGATGTTGTCTTGCAGGACCTTGTATGTGTAGGGGCCGTAGATGCTGCTGGACTTCCAGACGTAGGTGATGTCGCCGGGGTGGTCATCAAGGATGTAGTCTGCAGCGCACGAGGTAGGCCCGCCGTCCGTGGTTAGATGTCCGCATCACGGCCGGGATTCGGCGCCAACGTCGTTTGGGCGAAGTTAGATATTATTAGGCTCATACGTACAGGTGTTGTTGTACTTGTACAGGCGATTGCCCTCGACGCCGGTCTCGCCGGGCGGCTCGCCAAACACCACCGTCGTGTTGACCTCGTGCAATCCGTCCGCGGACAGAGTAGAGATGTTGTGGTCGGTATTGCCGTAGATTACGTACATGGAGTCGTCGTCGTCGATCAGCAGCCCACAGTCGTAGTAGCAGGTCTCGATCATAGAGCTCTGGGTCCACGGCCCGGTCGGGGAATTGGCCGTGTACACGTACGTGTTTAGGTGCCGGATGCAGCCGATCCAGTACCACGTCTTGTTGCTCTTGCGGTAGCGCAGCGTGGACGCCCAAGTGCCCTGGTTGTACGCGTTGCCGTCCGTGAGATCGTAAGCGGGGGAAAAGGGCAAGTCCGGCAGCGAATGTGAGATAATGTCCCAATTCACCAGGTCCTGGCTTCGCAGCAGCGGGGCGCCGGGCGAGTACTGCATGTTGGACGCCGAGTAGTAGAAATAACCATCCTCGTCATTGTAGAAGACGTCGTTGTCGGCGAAGTCTTCGTAGATGACAGGATTTGAGAAGGTAGCGACTTGGCCGAGCACAGTCGGCACCACCGCAGACGCGACGGCCAGGAGAGCACCGAGATGCATCTTGGGCGAGTAGTTCCTAGGCTAGAAGTTGTCCTCCCACAATAAGGTCTTGTTCCTAAGGCCGAAGCAGCCCCAACGGCCGGCTGATGCCCATCATATAGGTACCCAAGGGGCGGTGTACGGAGCAGAACCCTAGCGCAAAACTCGAAGTTAAGCTAACCACATGAGTGCATGCCTAGCGCCCCCTGGTACCTGGTAAGGCAAAGATCATCACGAGGAATGGGCAGCCCTGCCGACCTGGATAGCGCGTTCGCTCGTTAGCTCTTTACGTAATAGCCTCCTCCCGCAATTACAAAGCGCCTAGGCCCAAGGGTTATGGAGACATCGTGTCAACCTACGGAACTCGAATTTGAGCTAAACTGCTTCCCGTTAGTAATTGAGGGGGGGGGCGCGATTCTGGCAGGGAGCTTCCTACCACTCGGGAGGTGCGAGCTTCTCTTGCGCTAGCCACGTACTAGAAAGCCCGGACGCAAGCAGGCCCAAATGAACGCCTCGCGAGGCCCAAGCGGACGCGCCGCCCGACTTCGAATAGGTATCGGGGGCAGTGGTGTACGAGTACGGATTACAAGCACGCTTCTGTCGTCCCCCGATATGATCATCCCCGCGACGTGAGGGGGTAGGTGGATACCGGGTGAATGTTAGCACGTTCTAAAAGTTCGGCAATCACACTCGGGAGCCGGACAACGTCGTATCCATTTCTGTACGTGGCCCCGCTGCTCCATTCAGCTTGAGATTATTTCGCACGCGACGACCGCCCAGACCCTATTGGTGAATGTCGCGTGCGCGACCATACTGTTACCGCCGTCTCAGAGTCGTCCGTCTGCCTTCGCCTCACGTCGTCGTCGTTTGTGCTCACAATAACACGTGTTAGCGGTTGACCCGCATGCCTTGTCTGACGATCCTTGTCTAAGTGGTCCTCCATTCAAGGGTCTCTAATCTTAAGTTATCCTGACATTCTATGCAAGGCCATAAGTTTGTGTGGAGAAAAATAAGTCCGCTCCGAGCGTTGACTACGCAAGAAATACCGTCTTTTTGTTCCAAACAGCCAGGCACCCATTACTTGGGGGCTTTTCTTCTCCTTTCTTCTAATTTAGGGATGATTCACCTCAATTCGGCCACCACTTCCCGGGCCCTCCGTACGCGACAGTTTGCGCGCTCTGTCAATTCCATCTAATTCAATCATTAGCCGTGTGACGTAAAAATGTGCGAGGTTGCTCATGCTGTTAAGTGTGTGGGGATGATCTTTGCCCAGCATCTTCTCCCTGGAGCTCAAGCGTTTGCCGATGCATTTGCTTTGCTTTATCGTACTTCCCCTGCCTGTTAAGCAAAAACCATTAAAAATCCTAACTTCTAACTAGAACACCCCCGTTACACATTACAAAACCTTACCGTTCCTTTCGTCCTTTGCTTTTACCCTTTTTCTCTGTCGAAACCTTGGCGCTAACAACCCTTAACACAGCTTTAGCTTTGCAGCCGCCGGCTGTGCTGCCTTTACCACCAGTTCCTCTCGCTTGTCGCAAAGGCTTCCAACCGCCTTGCCGCTTCGAAGTGCCACGAACGATAACCACGAGAGCACCAGCTGCATGCACCGTCACCGCGCCAGCCGCAGCCGCCAACGCGGCCAGCAAGCACTTTCAGTCCTGGTTATTCCTACCAAATAAGCACATGAAGCTATTTCCGTTCCATTGGCAAACATGCTATACTATCTTAAGGAAATGAAAGCTGCAAGAAGGTCACTCGACCAGAGGCATGTCCTAGCACGACTATATCATGATTCAGCGCCACACACAACGCACGATAGTCATGAGAAAGCCAGAGAAGATCATGTCCACTTCGAGTCACCCAATCCTCCGTTACAAAAACTCCTCCATCTGATGCCTTTTCATCCATGTTGAAAGCAGCTAAGGGTAAGCTAATATTTAGCCAGCCTCGGTCTGTCTCAAGACATTGACCGTCATTGGAACACGACAAACGTCGAAGAGTTGCGTTAACCTCGAGCGTCTGCTGGTGCCCGCCAGTGGTGGCGTGCCACAGCCGCACCGTCTTATCATCCGAGGCCGAAGAAATCATCTTGCCATCAGGCGAGAAGGTTACAGCCTTGACGGCATTGGTATGACCCTTGAGCGTTTGCTGGTATGCGCCAGTAGCGGCACCCCAGAGCCGCACCGTGTGATCGCGCAAGGCCGATGCAATCTTCTTGCTATCAGGCGAGAAGTTAACAGCCGTAACTGCACTACTATGCCCCTCGAGCATTTGTTGGTGCCTCCCAGTGGCGGCATCCCAAAGCTGCGGCTCTGGATCCTCCGAGACCGATACAATCGTTTGCCGTTAGGCAAAAGGGCTACATCATAAACCTAACTGCCATGGGCCTTACGCGTTTGCTCGGGCCTGCTAGTAGCGGCATCTCAAAGTCGCACCGTTTAATCCCTTAAGGCTGATACAATCGTCGTGCCGTTAAGTGAAAAGGCGATAGCTGTGACACAATCGCCATTATGACCCTTAAGTGTTTGCTGGTGCTTGCCAATAGCGGCATCCTAAAGCCGCACCGTGTAATCATCTGAGGCCGATGCAATTGTTTTGCCATTAAGCAAGAAGGACACAGCCTGAACAGCATTGTTATGGCCCTTAAGCATATGCTTAAGCTCTCCAGTAGCGGCATTCCAAAGCCTTACTATGCTATCGTTCGAAGCTTATACAATTGTTTCGCCATTAGGCGAAAAGGCAATAGCATTGACCCAATCGCTATGGCGCTTAAGCGTCTGCTAGTGCCCACCAGTAACGGCATCCCAAAGCCGCACTGTGCCATCATCTAAAGTCGATGCAATAATCTTGCCATTAGGCGAAAAGGCAACAGCCGCAACCCAATCGCTATAACCCTCAAGTGTTTGCCGGTGCCTACCAGTGGCGGCGTCCCAAAGCCGCACCGTGTGATCGCCTGATGCCGATGCGATTGTCTTGCTGTCAGGTGAGAAGGCGACAGCATTAACCCAATGGTTATGGCCCTCGAGCGTTTGCTGGCATTAGTCCCAAAATTCCTTAATCTGACTTTGATGGACCGTGATTGGGCATTGGTCCCAAAACATCTTTCGAACAATGCCCTGCTTTGGTGCAAATAAGGTAGGAACAAACTTGGAACATGTTAGAAGATAAATAATGGCGTATGGGGCAGCCGCGCTTACAAGGCCGATAGAAAACCACAGGAACAGATAGGTCGGCTTTGTCTCCGCAAAGGATATAATGCTGGTTTTCCCCTGTCATTTTTCCTTCTCCGTCACGCAGATTCCGAAGCGGCGCTCCAAATCTATTAGCTGGCTCTGCTTGCTCCTGAGCGCAAGAAGCAGGGTGTTGTTGGACCCAAGGAAGCCAGTCAGCAAGGTAGCAGCGGCGCCCACAACCGATACTGGTGAGCCGAGATGAGGGGTCCCCAGAAAAAGAATGCCGCAAATGTCGTCAGCGATCGCCGACGAATCGTCCCCGGGCTTGCACAACGCCTGGGGGTTGGACGTTAATAAGATGCGCGAGGGGGGAAGGAACCAAGTCAGATGCTCACCTCCTTTATAATGATTCCGCCAAAGCTATAGCCAATAAAGAGAATGGAGACGCACTACGACGATGATCAGCTCACAGGTCAGCTCAGAGCCGCGCTGTACGGGTTGCTTACTGGATGGCCTGACCGATAGCTGCGTAGCTGCTTTAATAGCTCATAACCAATCTGCTGTGCCACCAAACACAGTAGTAGTAGTAATAGTTTTATGAACGTCTAGTGTAGGCGAGCCCCGCCGCTCCTCGTACGGAGGAAGGTTTGGCTGAGCCAGGCCATGCATCCTATCTAGCAAGCTATCTAGGGTTTGTCCCTCTTAATGAAGACTAGGACGGGCAAAGCGAGAAGAGGGCTAAGGAAAATAAGGAAAGACAAACCTCCAAACGAGCCTTCCTTTTTATATGCCATCTCCATGACTAAAGGAAAAGGGGAGGCACATTGCTTTTAGCTCATACATTCGCCGGTTTAACACGTGCCGTAGCTAATCT
Source organism: Barbatosphaeria neglecta (assembly GCA_022813145.1). NCBI lineage: Eukaryota > Fungi > Ascomycota > Sordariomycetes > Barbatosphaeriales > Barbatosphaeriaceae > Barbatosphaeria > Barbatosphaeria neglecta. The sequence continues at coordinate 145,941 of JAKLNC010000014.1, read as the reverse complement.
ATAGGTTCTGGTCTCGATAGCTTAGCAGGCTGAGCGCCTCTGCTACCTGGTCTTTATATTAATTTAATCTAGTAGCAAGGGGTTATAAGCCTTGGTTTCTTGGACAAATTTCGCCCACGTTTTCCATCTTGTTTTAAGGAGGTTATTACAATCTGCCTTGCTGACAAGGTAGGAGGTAGGGGCTTGCTTGGAACGGCAAGGGGGCAAGTCGAGGCAATCACATGTTGTGGTTAATAGGGCGTGGTAGCTAGGGAACCGTGCTTGGGACTAACCGCTACAGAACTTCTTGATCCTTTTGAGGGGAAATGTCTTGATCCTTATATCCTTCAAGTTTCCTGGTCGCTGAAAGAATTTCGTCCCCTCTCGCAGGATGCTCAGTGAAGGCTCGTCGGGCGCTCGCCGAGTGTTCGTTGAGCGCTCGCAGCGCGGTGGACGAGCGCCTTACGTAATGTTCCTGTAGTGTTCACGTGATGGCAGGGCAACCCTGCCATTCCCTTAGTGCTTTTCTGGAGCCCCACTTTCCTTGGCTCCTTGGCCGTAACATTATCGCTCTAAATGTTACGCAATGAAGCGGTTAGTCCAGCATTTTCCAACGCATAACACGCTTCATTTAGCAAGTAAAAGATTGGCTATATCTTTAACATCAACCCTCTAGGGAGAAAACCCTCGCAAATCTGGCTAAAGGATATACTAAACAATAGCCTCCTCTTCAGCCATTGTCAAAAGTGTCTGCCTATTACAGCTATTATCTCTTACAACCTGGCCATTCATTCTGCGTCAAAGTGTTATATAAGGGATTTCGTAGATCTTAGCAGCGTAATGGAGACTTAAGCGCGGTCCTAATTGATAAAGTATGTTAGCACAACGCCCAAATACCTGGTCCGTGTTCTGCAGACTGATAAAAACCATGGCGAGATGCAAGTATGAATGAACCCGGAGGTATTCTCAAATACTCGGAGAGGGCTGCGGTTAAGGCGCCTGTGGCAGCAGAGCTCATCCTATATGGTGATATTAGAAAGCTTGTCAATTCCAGACATCGAGCGCCTCCATTTGCCGAGCAGAAAGTGAAAGGGTTTCGTGTGACGCTGCCGGACTCAGCAGCATCTCCCCTCGCATCTTCACAAATACAGATACCGAGAAGCCCGCCTTACCATCGGGACAATCTCGCGCAGGCCAAACTCGGTCTTCCATGCCATGAAATCTTGAGAAGAGGTCACGGACAGCTGTCTATAGGTAGGTACCTCGCGTGGAAACACCCGAAGGGGGCCAGTTCGCCTGCCAGTACGTCATTTCGAGAAAAGAGGAGGAGATGGAATTCCGAGACTTCCTATTCACGCAATCCGAGCTAGATGCTCTGAACTAGATGCGTAATTCTAGATCGATCGTGTTATCAGGTCCAGTCACCGCCTCAGTACGCTGGCGAGTGCTGAATTCATCGATAATAACCGCGCTAGCCCTTCGAGACCTGAAGCCGGGATATTTCACGCACGTGAAAGATTAATGGCGGGCATCAGTCTTTTACCCTAGGTGGACTGGACCTTGGAAAGCAGTGACCTGGGCAGTGACCTGGGTGCCTGGGCACCTGGGCGAGAGGGAGCTGAGAGTGATGCAACGGAGACGCGGTTCATCAAAGACAACGGATGTTACGACGCTCGGAGTAAATGCAATCTATAATTTCTCCCGACAAGACGCAACTTATCGGAGACAAGCTTGCGGATCCTCAACCAACTTCTCCTGCTGGGAAGCAACAGGTCCGATGCGGCGCATGGAACGCACCTTGACACACAGGCAGCTGTTGCAGTATGCCTCCAGGTCGTCCTACCGCCCTGGCCATCAGCAGTGGCCTCTCAGCTCCTTCAGCGTCCAAGGCCTAAGTTGGAAGGGAAGAAAGGACTGGCCAACCAGGCAGAAGCCACTGTCACGTGGCCTGTCTACGTCACCTGGCAGATATGTAAAGTGTGCTTAAGTAGCTCAACTGATGGGCCGGGACCCTTCGTCCTCCTTGCAATGCATCGCCTCGATGGGACCTGAGGGTACTCTTGCGTACGGCCAGCCGTTTTCTTTTCGCATTCGTGCGTGACAGTCTCGATCACCTACGACTATCTGCTGTATCTCGAGACTCGATGCTCAAAATAAAAGATCATACCCCACCAATCGCATCGGAACATTTTCATGAGGCGCAGCCCAGCTGTATGCGTGCGTGCTTTCGAGCTATGCCGGAGGGAGCTAGGGACGGCCAGGCCGGCTGGTTCAGCCTCTTAGCGGGTGCTATTGTTACTCGAAAGCCATCCGCCGCAGTGGGTAATGGTGCCATGGATGGTTGCATCTCCTTAGGTATGTAGGTACGCGGTGGATTGCCCATTTATTGGCAAAAGAGACACGCGATTCGTCTGTCCGTCTGAACGCTTCCCCCAACACTCTCCGCCAAGGGCCTACCTTGCACCAGCTGGAACAGTTGGAACGAGCATTTCCAGACGTTCGGAGACGGCAGCGGTCAAGGCGCCCGCGATCGACTTCCCGCGTTGGCCCAGCCGTAGCCTGAACGCTGCTGGCCGTTGCCAGTTCGAGAATGGGCTGACGGGATAGCCGACGCCGCTAGGGCACTAGCGCTGTTCGTAGCGCAGCTTGGCGGACGCTGGCACGGCTGGCCAGATGCCTCTTCCTCGTGTCGCGCCAATTTTCTAGCGGTCTCGGGACTAGCGTTGCCCAACTCTGGGAGGCTTCAAAGTTTTTCTGCGGGTTGAATGCGCCGGCATAATTCGCAGCGCCGTGAGTGGCTCCTGAAGTAAAGCCACAGGCTCCACCCAGCAGCTGGTGGCCACCTTATGCACTGCAATTTTAGCACCTCGCGAAGGACGGCAGTGCAGCGAGCGGTCCACTGGCAGTGCCCGTATTGATAGCGATGCCAACCCCAATCACGGATTGGTGGCAGCCCTGGAGGGCTGAGGGGGACCCTTAATCTTTAGCAGAAACGCGGACCAATGCGCTGGGTCCCGCCTGCCGGGCAGCGTCTGTATCCGGCATCGCTGTTCCATCTTGGAGCTGAACCAGTCTGTTGGTTCTCGTATCTGCGCATACACGTCTGTCTATAGGCACCTAGGCTGGGATGGGGGAGGAAGGTTAAGAGCCTAGATGGGGTCGATAAATAGGGGTGCTTCCCGGCAACCTCACCTCCCTTCTCCCCCCTCATCTTCAACCTCATCACTATTCCTCATCTAATACATAACTGCAGCTCTCAATTCGTCAAGTTCTACGATATAACACCGTAAGAGCAACCGGCCATTTCGGAGATCCGACTTCATAACTTCATCGCAATGGCTCCCGTCTACGCCGACCACCCCTTCCCCCTGATCACCACTCCCACCAGCCAGCTACCGCAAGGAGCCAAAGTTTGTAGCGCCTTTACTGCCTCCCGTAGCTCGCATAGCCGCTGACAGCTCCCAGCCCGATGTCTTTGACGATGCGGCTAGCGAGATGGCGCTAGTGCACAACATGCTGATCCGCGGCCTCAACTCGATCTACCTGCAAGCGCCGCACGTGACGCCGCGCGACGAGAAGTCCTTTTTACGCTACGCACTGGAGTGGTACCGCTTCGTGAGCATCCACCACCACGGCGAGGAGACCGGCTTCTTCCCCTACGTCGAGGCCTGCACCGGCGAGCCCGACGCCATGGCCACCAACGTGCGCCAGCACCACGAGTTCCACGACGGGCTCGAGGCCTTCGCCGCCTACGCGCGCGACTGCCTCGCCCGCCGCCAGAAATACGACGGCGCGCGCGTCGTCGCCCTCATCGACGACTTCGGCGCCGCGCTGGCCGAGCATCTCCGCGACGAGATCCCCTCGCTGCTGGGCCTGCGCAAGTACGGCGACAAGCTCAAGGACCTGTCCGAGATGCTGGGCCGCGAGGCTCAGAATAGCATGGTAAGGCTTGCACCTTCAGTCGTATACGATGTGCCTGTATACACTTCGCTGACCGGCGCAGAAAAACCTCGGCTTCGCCACCGGCATGCCCTTCGCCTTCTTCAACCTGGACACGCACTACGAGAACGGGCTGTGGCTCAAGTTCCCGCCCGCGCCCGCGGTCGTCAAGTTCATGATCTTCTACGTCACCTGGTGGATCCACGCCGACTGGTGGAAGTTCGGCGCCTGCAACTGGAACGGCTACATGCGCCCGCTGTACGCCGTCCCGGCGGATAAGGAGTAAGGGGGGAGCACTTGGCCCCTGTTTGCTGTACAACTTTTGTAGTCGATAATACCCCTGGTGTTCTTTGTTTTGGGCCTTTTTGGACACTGTTTAGCGCGTTTTCCCCTCTCTCTTCTGGCTTCTCCCCTGTATATGCTCCTAATCTGTATGAATGCGGAGAGGATAGAACATATGAACCATTTCGAACTGCTGTTCATGTACGGCAGATATTAGAATACACCGCCAGGTAGAATGCAAATGCAGCAATTCAATATCAGACGACTGCGATGACCGGCAACGCGTTCTGCACCAGCAAGCCTACCTCATTTGTTCCTCACCTCGGCTTCCCATCCTCCCTGCGCCCCTCCCCTCCCTAGCCGCCCTCAAGTATAGAGCCCACAGATCTTGGTGAACTCGGGAACCCCGCCGGGTGGCACCCTGCGGGCGGCCTCGCGGGCGGCATCCTTGGCCTCGCCCAGCAAGGTGTGCGGGCGGGCGACGCCGCCGGTGGGGGGCACGAGCCAGAAGGAGACCTCGGTGCCGCCCATGCGCAGCTCGTCGACACGGCCCTGCAGCTCCTCCCACAGGTCACGGTTGGCGATCCGGCCGGGGCGGGCAGCGCGACGGCCGGAGGGCGGGCGGGCGGCTCGCCAGCGCCGGGCGGCCCAGCGCGGCAGCCACTGGGTAGCGCCCACGACGACGTACGCGAGGTCGGTCATCACGACAACGCGCGACCAGCCCTCGGCGTTCCAGGCGCGGAACTCGAGCCCCGCGATGACGGCGCGCAGTTTCGCCCGGTTGCTGGTGTGGTCCAGCGGTTCCGCGCCGCCGGGCCCCCTCTCCTCGAGCCCGAAGGCGATCTTGCCGCCCAACGGCCGCGGGCCCTCCTCGCTGGGAAGCGCCCCGCAGCGCGGCAGAAATGGGTACAGCGCTGCCCGCCCACCGCTGCCCTTGTACAGGAACGAGCAGCCGGCGCGCGGCTGGTCTGTGTCGTCCGCGTAAGTCTTGCGGCCGTTGCCCAGGCATGAGCCGTCCACCACCAGCAGGATCTCGCGGCTGTTGAAGCGGTTGACGAAGCGCGGAAGGCCGGAGAGCGGCGATAACTGCGGGGGGAAGTGCTCCTCAGGCGCCATGCTTGGTTCCTGCGGCACGAAGACGGTCGCCGGCTCGATCACCGACTTATGCGTCAGGCGCCGCCGGCAGGGGCGCGGATCGTGCGAGTCCGCGATCGGCAGCACGCAGCCGTTCGTGATCCTGTCGTCCATGGCGGGAGGGAGGGAAGGATGTGGTGTACGCAGGAGGTCGTTGTTACGTGCTCAGTGCTGAGTATGTGGCTGATCCGTTCGATCTTCTCCCTCGTAGGGTCCGACAGGTCGGAGGGTGACTGCTCAACGCGTCCCCCTTGAGGCAAATGTCGAGGAAATTCGTTGGAATTTATCGTCGAAGCGGGATAGCAATTCTAGGGAGAGCGGCCGCTGGCCAGCGCAGCTGTGGGGCAGAAGGATTGGGCACCAAGGGTCGACTGTCCCGCGGCCCCCCCCCCCGAAATAAGCAAATTCTCTTTCTCGGGAGCTTTGGGCTTGTTTTGAGTACTGTTTTTGGGCACAGTATTTGAGTAGAAGTCCGCCATGCAGTAAGCTTGGGACTGGTGAGCAATTATTGGCTGTGGCGGAAACACCAGCTGATCGGAGAGCCATCGTTGTCCTTGGGCCTCACCTCGTCACGCGATACGGAGCCGCCTGTTCCCCGCTACCTATTTCGCGGAGAAGTTCTTGTATAGGCTCTGCTCTGCTTCCTCGAAGCTATTTTGCGCCTGCATAAGATTGAGTATATGAAGGAGCAGGCTCGAGGTCATTGGTGGAGGTTAGTAGAAGAGAAAGAAGGATATAAGGCGACTTCGTTTTTGAGCAACTAGTCAGCCTTTTTGTCTTCATGGCAATAACGCATAACAGCCTCCTCCGCATCAAACACTCGACGCCAGCAAGTCTCCTCCCTCCTCAGCCCCAACCCAGCACCAGCACCGCAGCCCGATACTACGCCTGCCGTCCCCGCACTTACAGTCGCCTTATGCCTTCCCGACTGCGTGTGCCAATAATGTATAGACTAGAATTCGCAATAGCCTCCCTCTCTGCCGCTTTTCTATGACTCAAGTGTACACCATAGGTCCCCCCTCCCCATGCTGTAACATGTTATAGCTCCTCGTTCAGGATCCGTCCACTCTACCATACAATTGCTGGCACCGACCTCATATATGCCGATATTGGCCGCTGCGCTATAATCGCGCGTAAGTTCCCTTGCCACGTCAGTTCGCGAAGATTATGGATTTAGGGAGACGTGAATCAAGAAGCGTTTACGCAACTCCCACATTTTTGCGGCTATCAAATGGCCCAACCCTAATTGTTTATAATACCTATGAACATTTGCGCCTCTAACCAAAGAAAATGCGGCGTCTTAAATCCCCCCTCAAGTGTTTCATGTGCGCAATAAAAATGCGCTCGCCGGAACTTCTGGTGGCGCGACGTCGGCAGAAAGTAGACTGCGAGAGGATTCTTGCTGTAAAAAATCCTAGCATCCGTGGTCGTGAACGTAGAGACGAGGCGCGAGCGACGGCTGGAAGGTATTCGTCTATGAGGGAGGGTTTCGTATGACCACCTGAAAGTAATCCTATCCAGGTATTTACGGGCCCGTTCTCATTGAAATGTTGTGACAAAGGTCTTACGAGGACTTGGAACAATGGTTCAATTCAGCTACTAATCTTTCAAGGTCCGAGGTTCCTTGCCTCTGCCTTCTTTTTTGATGGAGGTGTGGCCTTCGTCCCTATGTCATTGTCTTCCATCTCCGTCGTCCATCGCGACGTTCCTGTCCGGTTTTCAATCTGGTTCATGATAGGTCAATTTGGTCATGGGTCGTTTTGGATGCCGAACCACCGTGATAGGTGCCCACCTTAGTTGCCTGTGTTTCGTATTCTAGCTAAGCGTCTCTCTCAAAAACCCCCTTCCTGATCTTCGGCTGCCGTTGCGTCCATTCTCGTTAGTGCCGGTCATACGATACCATCATGAAGACCGTCATATAAAGGCCGGGCGCCTCATAAGCGCCTGGCTTTGTTGATTCCATCAGACCTCCTTATAGGCCGTGCGATAGATGTCTAAGTCTAGCGTCGCATCGTTACTATCAGCTTGTAGTGTACGTGACAAAATTTTATGATACCGAGCGAGCCGGCAGAATCAACGTCTTGCCGCGCCATACGCGGATCTCTACAGCAGAAGAAGCGGAGCCGCTACAATTGGCGTTGAGTGAGCAGCTACAGCACTCATGTTGGCTTCAGTTGGGTGTTGCTACCGCAACCGCGTGACAGGGCAATCGAAGGGGTCGCGCTGACGAAGCACTGGCTAGAAGAATGGTCTCGAAGAAACGGCACTAACGCCAGTATCTACCAGAATGAGGCTGTCGTTAAGAACACATTTTCTAGGAATCCGCTTGGCTGGATCATGAAACAAGGCGGGCGCCTATCACGACTGTTCGGCATTCAGAACGACTCATAGCAGAACCGACCTATTACGTAATCAGAAAAAGAGGCCGAGGAAGAAGGATATAGGGACGAAGAAGTCCACCCTTGAGAGAAGGGAGAAGGCAAGGTACTTCGGACCTTGAAAGATTATTACTGAATTGACCCTTAGCTTCCGAACTCCTATTACGACCCTTGTCACACCGCTACGCGCTCCGCTGGGCGAGAACGAGTCAGCTGTGATAGGGGTTTTAATAGGGGCTTGGAATCAGAGGTTCAGGTCAAACCCAGTAGTAAATTTTCAAGGTCTGAAGTATCTTGCCCCCCTTCTTCCTGACGGTGGTATTCTTCTTCGCCCATATATACTTCTTTCCTAGCTCTCCTTCCAGTCGGTCTTCCGCAGGCATAGCGCTTCATAAGCGCCTGTCTTTGTTGTTTCTATCAGTCCCACTTGTTAGCCGTGTAATATTAGCCGGGCAGTAAAGCAGCGATGAGTCCATATATTACTGCGACATGAACCTCGGTAGAGGAAGGCGAGCGGTCACAACACTTGGTATTTGGGTGGTCTGTCAGATGCGCCATACTGCGGCGCTCACGACTGCGCGTCGAGTTCGGGCTAGTAGGATCTTAGTAAGTTAGCCTCGCACTGCCCCTACCTCCTACAGACCGCCGTCGTATTTTAACACGCCTAGCTGCTAATTAGTAAGCGCGTGCGCAATCGTAGCGACGGAGCTAGCGGAATCGGACGTCGACGGAGCGCAATTAATCTATGCGGCGGTGGTAACGTAGTTGGAGGGACAGGCGTAAAAACGCCGCAAGGTAGACGATCGTCCCGGTCATCACAGAAGTGAAGAGTAACGCAAAAGCCAACAATGGAAAATGAGAACGTTAGGCTTCGGGAGGCTCAAGTCAACAGCAGCGGGATAGCCGCTCCTTCTTATATCTGAGACCCGGAGGTTAGGAAATTCCGAGCGTATGTGGAGCCAACAGAGCAGCACACGGACAGCGTAGAGTTGTGTTTTGGCAGCTAGATTAGGAAGGCTGACTGGCTAAAGCCTGCAAGTGCTTGGCGATCAGATTTGCAGCTAACCATCTCTGGCGAGGCCAGGGCTGTTGCGGTATATGCTTGTCCCTTTACCTGAGAAGAGAAGTTAGAATGGAGACACGCCCGCCGCTTGCTGCGTATTACCCACTGCTGCTTGGTACCCGTTGTCTATTTGCCCCAGACTACCTACCTACGCATGGGAGAAATTTCTCAGGGGAGGGGAGTGGGTTTAGCATGCAATACACCGCTGCACTAAGGAAGATCGGAGGATGCTTAGCTGTAGAGGAGAGAAAGAGGGCGGAGCCCGAGTGTGGAAGTGACAGAAATTAACATGAGCGGCACTCCCCACCCCCAATCTCTCCTTCCTGCCTTGTAAGCTCGAGCGCGGGGAACGACCGTGTTCGCTTGCGGGTTTTTAAGCCTCCCTGGCCTCGGCCAGACTACAAGCAGACGGATAAATGCCCGCGTGCACGGCCTGATTGGAAGCGCTTAGACCTTGAATTTGCCCCTAGGTAGTATATGATACTGGTGGCCAATGGGCGCCTCAAGGTCTACACCTCAGCCCATAGCGAATGAAGGAGAAAAGTCGGGGTGGCCTCATGCGCTGGGGGCTCACGATACCCTGGGTCAGATCATCCCGTCGTCTAGCGTCCGTGGACTTGTTGCAAAGTAGGTAGCGACGGGTGAATTCCGACTAAGTAAATGCACTTAATACAGCTCAAATGCCGTTTGCCGCCGATGCTGACTTGCTAAATCATCGTCGCGTTTTAGCGGCCGCCCGGCATCTCGCAATATGCCGGGACGTGGCGACCAATCACCGCGTCCGGCCTCCAGAAGCGCACCAATCGCGACACCAACCCCTCTCAGGCGCTGGCGATCCCTCGTGGCCCTCGGCCGCTAATCACGAGGTGTGAGCGTCACCGCCGGCCGAAACCGCCAGCGTCCATTGGTGCGGGAGTGGAGCCCCAGTAACTTCAATAGCTGCAAGGCCCTACGCGACCCTCGTCGCCTCCACTATCGTCAACCGGACTGCCACTCGGTGTTCTTTTGGAGGACTCCTGCGTGCCCTGCTTGACTCGGGGCTCTACCGCTTGCGGGGGCCAGACGGCTGATCCCTGCCCGCTCACCATACTTCCTCCGACGTAATATCTCTTTTCCTTTCTGCGGGTTCTACGCGATGGGATGGCTGCACTCCGTATGTGGCAACTCCTCCGCAGAAGCAACCTCGGAATTGCGGAGAGGGGGGCTTTTCCCCGCGACGTAATAAGTCATGGATGTAGGACGTCGGGTGTAACCTGGCGCTAATACCTGGCGCTGGCTGCCTGCGGAGTAGGTCCGGCGCCTGGGGTCGCGTTGGCGATCCTCTTGCCCGATTCACCCTCGATGGGGGCGCGGGCTTACTTGTTGAGTATGCACGTCGTGGGATGTGGGAGACGATCCCTCACGCGATGTGAGGATACTAGGTAGGTGCAGGTATGGTCGTACCTACATGGGAGGGCGGGCAGGCGGGACGCCTTATTACCTCCCCCCGTGTAGGTGCTGCAGGATAAATGAAGGCCGCCGCCACCTGCGGATGTAGCTTCGTGTCGACACTCCTTCCTCGTTCTCTCCTCGTGAGGAGCATATCAGGGGGGTTCTTACCAACACCCTGTTATTGATGCTACCTATTGCCCTACCTAACTAAGGTAGCTCCATTGGCAAGTTCTCCTTGGTCGCTCATCATCTTTGTGTGGTAGTCCCCACGACGAACGGGAGACCAGCACGTTGGGCAAGATGGGTTTCTCCTTCCCCAAAGTATACAATGTATACTTCGTGGCTGTGATCGCCACTCTGGGCGGATGCCTGTGAGTCCTCCCCTGCGTCTTTGGTACTCGAGAGTGATGCTGACATGCGAGCGCTACGCAGCTTTGGCTTCGACATCTCATCCATGTCGGCCATCGTGGTCACCCCCCAGTACCTCGAGTACTTCAACTCCCCCGCCGGCGTCATCCAAGGCGCCATCGGCTCGGCCCTGGCTGCCGGGAGCGTGGTGGGATCACTGGCGGCCGGCCCCCTGTCCGACCGCTACGGGCGGCGCGACTCCATATTCTTCTCCTGCATCTTCTGGCTCATCGGCACGGCCGTGCAGGTCGGCTGCAAGGACTACGGCCAGCTGATCGCCGGGCGCGTACTCAACGGCTTCACCGTCGGCATCACCTCGTCGCAGGTGCCCGTCTACCTCGCCGAGATCGCGCGGGCAGACAAGCGCGGCAGCGTCGTCATCATCCAGCAGCTGGCCGTCGAGGCCGGCATCTTGATCATGTACTTTATTGGTGCGTGCTCCCGTATACCTACCTAACGTACTAGCCCGGCGCTGACTCGCGGCCAGGCTACGGCTGCTCCTTCATCCCGGGCCCCGCCTCCTTCCGGACGGCCTGGGGCACGCAGTTCATCCCCTGCGTGCTCCTGATGATCGGCCTCCCCTTCCTACCCCGCTCGCCCCGCTGGCTGGCCAAGGTCGGCCGCGAGGAGGAGGCCATCCACGTGCTGGCCTCCATCCAGGCCGGCGGCAACACCCAAGACCCACTAGTGATCGCCGAGTGGGAGGAGATCACGACCACCATGCGCGCCGAGCTCGAGGCCGGGCGCGGCTGGCGCAAGTTCGTCCGCCGCAGCATGTGGAAGCGGACGCTCGCGGGCATGAGCGTCCAGGCCTGGCAGGTGCGTGCTTCATACTAGACATTTTTCTTCGCTATTGGGTGGTTCATTATACTAACGTATTCCCGTAGCAACTGAGCGGTGCCAACGTCATCGTTTACTACCTGAGTATGTGCACCAGTACTCCCTAAATGCCCCTACGCTTGGAGAGGTATGGTGAACACTTGCTTGCTGACGCTGACGCTGCTGCAGGCTTCATCGCTATCATGGCCGGCCTGACGGGCAACGTGGCCATGGTGACGTCCGGCATTCAGTACGCCGTCTTCATCGCCTTCACCGGCGTCATGTTCCTCTTCATCGACCGCACCGGCCGGCGCACGCTGCTGATCTGGGGCGCCCTGGCCATGGGCGCCTGCCACTTCATCGTCGGCGGCCTGCTGGGCGGCTACTCGACCTACGTGCCCGAGGGCGTCGGCAGCCCGCCCAACCCCAACATCGTCATGCTGCTCCCGCGGGGCGGGCCCTCCAACGCCGTCATCACGTTCTCGTACCTGCTCATCGTCGCCTATTCGCTGACCCTGGCTCCCGTCTGCTGGATCTACGCCGCCGAAGTGTGGTCCCTCGGCTCCCGAGCCACCGGAATGGGCCTGGCGGCGACGAGGTGAGCTTATCCTGGCCGGGCCTCTTCTTTCCCCCTCTTGCTCTCCCTCGTGCCCTCCCAACTGACAGGTCTCTCGCAGTAACTGGGTTTTCAACTTCGCCCTCGGCATGTTCACCCCACCTGCCTTTATCAACATCACCTGGAAGCTGTTTATCATCTTCGGCGTGCTCTGCGTCTTCGCCTCCGCCTGGTTCTGGCTGCTGTACCCCGAGACCTGCGGCAAGACGCTCGAGGAGGTCGAGATTATGTTCTCCAAGGACGGGCCGTACCCTTGGAAGACGAAGAAGGGCGAGTCTCGCCTCGACGAAGAGATCCGGGCTGTCGTTACGCGCAAGACGGTCGACCCTGAGCAGCACGTCGCTCCAGGGACGGAGAAGACAGAGGAGGTCTAGGGAAGAGGCAACGGAGGTTTGGTGGGGGAACGGCGTCAGGTGCCATCGGGACAGGGGAAGGAGCAAAAGGAAGCCCCTGCGCAGGGCATCCTCGTACCCAGGCACTATCTATAGGATAACCTAGGTTTCTGTGTTAGTTATCAAGTCTGAGAGCCAAGCAGGGAGTTGTCCAACAATGAGGACTTCATGATAATCCCGGTAAAGAACCCTAGATTACACGTCGCTCTCCCGTCTCTCACGCGTTCCTCGTTCCCTCTCTGATGGCCTCGACTTCCGACACCTTAGCCCGCTGACGCCTGCTCTGAGACGAGAGCCCCGCATTCCTAACTATGTCCAGAGATGACTCCCCCATGATAGCCCCTTCCCGACCGAGCGCCTCGGCTGTCCGGTTTCGCCGGCTCTGGGACGAGAGCGCGGCCCGCGTGAGTTCCTCAGCCTTCTCGCCCGCTGGTAGCGCATACGCGGCGGTGTCGGATATCTTGTCGGATGTCGTCTTCGCGAGCGTTAGCAGGTTTTAAAATTACAAGTGGTATCACCGATTCATAACAGCGAAGTGGAGAAGGACTGAGCACCTGAGACACGGACCACAAGACAGCGATCAGCAACGCGCGTAGATTGTGGTTTTCCGAGCTTCCCATGCTTTGCGACGTCACTATGGTAACACAGTAATACGTAAGTACTATCGTGACTCTTCGGGGCTGTTATTGTTGGTAGCGAAAATTTTCATTATTCGGCGTCGCACACCGACGAGAAGAAGGCATGTAGCGGGGTCAGGCACTCAGGTGACACGCAGGATACGGAAGGTGGTGGCGTGGACGGCGCCGGATTGATGCCCAACCGAACATTCGAAGATATCGCGTCTTCGCTTGATAGTCTTCCATAACACCGGGGGCCCGTTTGGTTGTATCACCTTAATAGCCCGGTAATGGGCTCCAGGGCCTCTCCGAACATGATCACGGTTGTTATGATGATAGCCATGGTTTCTACCCATTTCAGACGGGGTCTTGATTTCTTCGTTCTCAGTAAGTACTATCTGACGACGGGTGGTATTCATCACGCCTGCTTCGAGACCGAACTGGAGCATCATGCGCTCTACACTCCACGAAGGTAGAAGGCATCAATCCCACGTGTCTCCCATAGTTCACACCATATCGCACCCAGTATTCCGCATTCCGTGGTTAAAGACTTCCTTGCCTCATGCCGAGTCCTTAAGAACAAGAACAGTCGTTGTCGCAGTAGACCTTGTACTCGCCTGAGGCGAGAAGGTGGTAGCCGCTCTCGCCATTCGGCATCGTGTAGCTCTGCCGGTGCATCCTGGCGCAGAGCTTCTTACCGGCGGCCGCATTCTCCTCGTCGCTATCGCCATCTGCGCTAGTCGCCGGGACGAACGCCACCGGCGTCTCCCACAGACGCTTCTTTGGCTCGTCCTCCAGCTCCGAGCCGTGGTCGCTGTCCTTGTTTCCGATGCCCCACGCCCACGGGTTGTTCTGGTCGCCGTTGCTCTGTTCGTTGGTCGCGGAGACGAACGCTACCGGCTTCCGCCACAGGCTCTCTTCGTTCTCCTCGGGGGAGTCACCCGGGCTGAGGGGTCGGATGGGCGCGTGCAGTGGATGGGTGAGCTAAAAGCTGTCAGTAAATGCTTCGGACACAGAATAGATATACGTCAGATTGTAAAGCGCGGCAATCACCTCGAAACGCTGGTAAGCAGCGGGATAGAGCGAAGGATCAGTGGCGGGGGCTGGGCGGTGCTGGGCCTCGATATGAGCATGTTCCGTGGTATGGCGATCGGCCGGGGCCGCAAGGCCTTTGTTCTTCCGAGCGCGGATCTTCGTGGCCCGGCGAGCTTTGCTCTGCTTTGCTGGATTGTCGACTTTGGCTCTGGCTCTCGGTCCCACCTTACGCCGCACGCAGCTCTCCCGAGCCTCTCCCTGGTGAGCCCGGAGCTGCTCGAGTGTGTGAAACATTCTACCGCAGCGACAATTATGTCCAAGCCCGCGGGGATAGTGCCAGGTATTGCGCACCGGCGTTGGCAGCGGCGCCTGCTGCGGCTCCTGCTTCACCTTAGGCGCAGGCAGAGGCCGATACATAGGGGTCTGCTCCTCCTCCTGCGCCTCCTGCTTCATCTTCAACTTCGGCGCAGCTGGAGCCTGAGCCGGAGCCTGCCAATCAGGCGACTCCTGCTTCACTTTCGGTTCAGCCAGGACCTGGGCCCGAGTAGAGGCCTTGGCCTGAGCCTGGGCCTGAGCTCGAGCAGGGGCCTTAGCTTGAGCCTGGGTCTGAGCAGGGGCCTGGTGCTTGTCTCGGTTGTGGTTCGTGAGACCCTCGGCGTTCTTGACGCGCTTGCCGCACGTAATGCAGAGGACCGTCGTTTGGGATGGGGCAAGAAACTCGTGTCCCTCCATGGCCGATAGCTGCGGTTGGCGATCGGGCGCGGATGAACAGCCGACCGCCTGAACGGAGGATGATGGAGGAGGCCTCGGCGACGACGAGACGATCGATTCAGGAAGGAAGCTGCAATCCCGGCCTCGAGGATACGGAGCGTAGAAGTCTGTGCTTAGATTCCAAGCTGCTGCTGCCTGGAAGGCCATTTTGTGGGAAGTGCTAGGGAAGAAAATTTAAGCGTCTTGTTTGCCAGAGGAGGCGTGCAAGATCAAGCACAAGCCGACATGCGACATGCGACATGCAACAAAAGAAGGGTAGAAAGTGGCAGAAAGCAGCAGAAAGCAGCAGATGTGCTGGCAAAGATGTAGATAGCAATGGACTTGTTTGATCCAGGTGGGAAATTGGACCAGGCCAGTCACTTCCAGGTTGTTACAATGAGTTGAGCTGTGGTACTCATCTAACTTGCTGCTGGGGGCACTTCAAAGACAGTATGGACGTCTGGCCATGCAGATAACTCACTTGGGTGGCAAAACTACTTGAGTTCAAGCTTAACTGGTATCCGGTCTTAGTAAAGCATGATCGTGAGATTTCATGGCTAGCGTTCCATCATCGCAACATCTCATATATCAAATCCATGGAGGACGGGCGATATTAGTATCCAAATACTAACCTTACACGCAAAATTTCCACCCCAACCTCCTCCCTCCCAAAATCCTCAACACTATAAGCCGTCGAGAAGCAGATGAACGAAAGCACACAAGCTTGCAACGACTACCACAAACGTCTTCGCCCGCACCGCCCCGACCGTCCGGCTCCCCGAATTCGGATCGGGGCCGCCACCGACAGGGTTGGGCGATGCGGAGCCTGATGCCACCTGACCCGTCGATGCCAGAACCCTCTTGCCGGTCGGGTACAGGACGTTATATACAGGCGCGGTGGTCAGCGGCACGGGGTCGCCCATGGTGTGTTGGCACGTGGCCTGGTTCTGGGTGGGCCAGTCCAGCGTGCACGTCTCGTCGTAGCCCCAGGAGCAGATGGGGTCCATGATGTTGTACAGCACGTAGTTGTTGGCAACCCAGCTGTCGCTCTGAGACAGGCAGTTGCTGAGGTAGTTCATGCTGTTGGCCGCGCTGAGGGGGAGCTTGCCGTCCTTGGTGTGTATCAGTTGGGCACAGTGGGATGGGTCCACGTTTTCGGTCTCCATCGCGATAGCGCCACCGGCGCTGGGCTTCGTTGTGGCCGGGTAGCCCGTAGTTAGGTAGTTCCAGGCGTCGTAGCTGACGTCGTGCGCGCCGCCGGACTGGTCCACGCGGAGCAGATAGACGGAGCGGCCGCCGTAACTGAGCGAGACGCAGATGTTGGAGCAGTCCACAGACGATGGCCAGTAGGCGACGCGGTCCGTGTTGATGTGGCAGCCCAGCACGCCGACAGATGACGAGTAACTATCGTGCGGCGTCGCCCACACGGTCGTGGTGTCGGCGAGAGCGCGGCCCGTGGCGGCTACCGCCAGTGCCAAGAAACGAAAGAATGAGCGCATCGCGAGAGCGAGCAGCGGGGAAAAAGAGCGCAGCTAAAAAGAAGGCAAGAGCAAAATGAATGTGACGACGCGGAAGGAGTGGTGTGGCACGAGCAGCCGCAGTTTGACGCAAAAAAGGAGTGGCGTGCCGCCGTCGCGGCGGGCTTGGCTGGCGGGCTCAGTCGACGGAGGTCATCGGCTGAGGTCGTGATGGCCAAGAGAAAGGAAAAGAAGGGGAAAAATCGGGGAGGGCGGGCGCGCCCCATCCTTCGTCGTGAGATGAGATTTCAAAATGAGCAAGACGGCCCCCAAAACGGGGCTAGTGCCGGCGGTTGCGGGTTAGCGGGCCTGTATTGGCGGGGCAATCCTGAGGTTGGCAGGGTTCCACGTTTCCTCTGGCCCGTGCACTATGCAGGTACCAGTGCTGTCAAAAAAGGGGTCCTGGGGAAAGATTGACAACGGCTTCGCAGCAGTCTCCACTCGAGGATTCCACAGAAATGAAAGTTGATCTGAATAAAAACCCATGGCAGTCACGCCATCAGGGCGAGGCCCACCTCCATTCCTCCGCCCATCTGCAGCCCTATGATGGAGCGGCGACTCGGCGATGAGGAGAATTTTGGAAGGCGCATGGGGCACCCAGGCTTCGAAGGCGTAGCGTGTCACCCTGACGAACAGCGGCGCAGCAGTTTCGGCAATCGGGGGGGACGGCGATAGGAATCATAAGGATCTGCACTTGCATTGGAGCTCTCTTCCTTGGCCAGAATTTCATGTGCGAGGCGATGTGCAAGGCTTCTTCGCTGGTCAATCCAGGATCAACTCGGCACGAATGCGGAAAGCCACCACGACGGCCGGGCCTTGATCTGCCACGAGATGGGAAGGCAGGGTGCTGATGATGTAGCCTAAACAGTGGTGATAAGGTGCGTGATAGCTCTAGAGTCCCCAGACTCCGGCTCCATAGAGGTTCCAGAACTGACGAGCAGCATGGATCGTCGTTACCCAGTTCGGTTTTCCGCGAACAGGACGCGGCCTTCCAGTGTGCTACCTTGTGTTAGTTCAGTTATATGCTACAGAAAGATAGGCAAGACCATGAACCCCGGCTGAGCTTCATACTTGGTGAAGTAGGGCAAGCACGCCCATATTGTCGTAATATGAGCTGTATGAACGCATTGCGCTCAAGGGAAACCCTGCTGTATCCTGTAGATAACACAGTACGGAAGAATATTCCGATTCGGCAGAGGTCTGGGGTCTCCCCACCGCCCGGATGACTCGTAAGTGATCTCGACCGAAACTTGGTGGCTGGCATGCGATGGCAGCAGCAGCGACGAGCGGTTGTGGGTAGAAGACGACGCGAAGACCAACCGCGTTCAGCTATCGCGCTTCACCGACCAATTCAACATATCAACCGCCTAGCAGGTGGAGACAGACCAGGCCAGAAGATGTACTCACCGCGAAGAGGCGGAGGGACGCATCTGCCCGGTCCCACAGGTTAGATTGCCTGCCTTTTACGGCGACGAGACTTTGTTCTAGTTGGTACCCTTGGGGGCGCTACAATAGCATTAGCGTGAAAGTTATGACCGGCATGATCCTGGACCTGAGGCAGGTACAGAGGGTAGGAAGGGATGACGGCGGAGCGGGCGAAAGTCGTGCGCTCCTGGAGGATGCGGTGGAGATCGCGATCGACGTCAAGACGGGTATATCCGTACTTGCCTGCTGTTGCAAGGACGTCTCCCCTCGTTTTGATCGCGGATGCGGCAAGACGGAGAGCGGCGGCAGCGGCACGAGTTAGGCATGCACTTCGCTAGCATCCTATCGCAACACCATACCGCCATAGCCCTTACGGTGGGAGGGTTGGTGAACGCAATAGTGTCGAGGAGGAGGCGGCCGGCGTGCCTGGGAAAATTAGTGTCGGCGCCAAAGCTGTGGTCGCCGTGAACGCTGGGGACTCTCGTCTGGACCGCCTCCCCTGATAAGCTTTCGAATTGTGCAAGATCCCGTCAGTTGCCAACTTCCCTTCATCATCTATACCTAGATAGTGGAGAATGGGGCAAGCCACCGTAAGCAATATTCGGCCTAAATTAGCGCTTTGGGCGGACTGAACGAGGCCATGCTGTATTTTTTTTCCCCCTGAAACCGCTTTCTGATCTGGGTACCTGTCGTGCAATGATGCTAGCAGAGAGTACGCAAAAGAGAGACAACTTGTGCAAATATGCAAGAGAGACGTTTGCGACGGCGTGTGGGTGACGCGACAAAAGATGCTGTCTCTCAAGGGGAGAGGTAGTGTTCCGCCGTAAGGCCTCCGTAAGCACAGCAGAGCGACTGTAACAATGCCCGGACATCCACGCCGCTTTGGATCGCAATAGCATTTCATGTTAAAGAAAGGGAAGAGTGAAAGACTCGACTGCAGTAACTCTTCTCACCGCTGGTTGGTTCAGTACAGGGCACATGCATGGCGGGGTGGTCAATAAGGGGGGGTGGGCCGATCGACGTCATCCTGCTTGCGGGCAGCGCTGGACTCGAAGCTCCTCCGTTGCAGCTGCAGGGCCTCCTCTTTGGTAGGGCCTCCGAGGAGGGCTCAGTCCAGTATTTCCCAGTGCTGCCCGAAGCTTATAGCGGGGCGAAATTAAGGCCCCTTGAATGCAACTTGACTGCTTGCGCTTGAGCTATTTGAGTTGTCGTTGTACGTGGGTGAGGTCACCTCCAGGGTGGCCCACGGTCTCAACTGGAATCAAGGAAGCCCCGCCCATTTTTGTCCAGCAGAGGGCTCAGCTGTGTGCCGCCGGTCACCCATGTTAGTCTTATCCCGCGGCGGGAGAGCGGGATGTGCAGGATGCAGGATCTTCCTAACATGAGGAACCCATTGGGCAATGACGACTGGATGCTTGGGCTCAAGCCGAGGCGCCCAAGCTCCATCGTTCCCACTCCTCGGTTCAGTCCAATGCAAGGATGAGTGGGAAAGCCTGTTTTGGCGCTCCGCAGGGGACCGGACCCTTCGATCCCGGGCCCCTATTTGGGGCCTCTGAAGCGTACAAAATATATATCCAGCGCGACTCGCCGACGTCGAACCAAAATATTCTCGTGAGTAGTACATCCTGCCTCGCGCAACCAGGGACAATAACTGTTCGCCCCTCAGGCACAGTCAGACCAGAGCCGGGTACTACAGCACACCCACAACGCACGGCACTGAGGCGCTTGCTTCCGCAGGTACTCTCACCCGACTCGATGCAGCACTGGACGACCTTGTGAGCAACCCGTCAAGTCATTCGGCCTCGACAGTGGCACGCAGGCGCCCATCCTCCAGTGGAGGGGTGGCTTAGCGTTGAGCGGCATCGTTGGCCTCCCTCGTCGTTATCTAGCGTGCTGCCGGCTTCCATTACCATCTCCCGCCTTCGCAGCGATTAGCGGCCCTAAGCGTGCATACCGCGCCTGACTGAGCGGGGCGGCCTCTCGCTGCCACTCAGAGTCAGCCAGTTCCAGCCCCAGCACTAGCAGTCCCGATCCCCCGCCTCTCGCCCGCCGCTATTTGTCCCCCGCTCTCCCATCCCTCCTGTTGTCGTCATCGCGCCAACTTCCATCTCGCCGCCTGCCGATACAACTGAATCACCCGGTCCTTCTATACTCCCGTACAACGACCTAGGACGCGCAGACACCAACGGGCGACGCCCTGCCTAGATATATACGCTCATCCCATCTTCTTCAATCCTATCTCCTTAGGATCTGCGAAGGGACGGACGACAGTACCGCCTTCCATCTTCCCAATACTGCAATTTCTCCCGCACCGGTTCCGGTACCCCGCCATCGCAGCGATGTCTCGCGCGGATTACAGATCGTCCACTGGCGACCTCGCTCGCAACAACGGCGAGCGCTGGGATCGGGAGCGCTTTTTCTCTGAGCGCGACCGCGATCGCTACGGCGACGAGCGGGTGCGCACCTTCGAAGAGGATGACCACGTCTACGAACGCGGTCCCCGCCCGCCTGCGCCGCGCCCGCGGCCCACGTCTCCAGATCGCTTCGAAAGGCGCCCTCCTCCTGGCGTGCGCGCCTACGACGACGAATACGTCCTGCGCGACCGCCGGACCTATTACGACGATGAACCGCACAGAGGGCCGGCGCCGGCCGAGTTTGAGCGCAAGGTGGTCATCGACAAAGAGAGGATTCGCGAGTCGTCTCCTCCTCCCAGGCGGCCCGGCATGCTGCTGAGGCGGCAGTCGAGCCTGGACACGTTCGACCGCCGGCCGTCAAAGTTCCACGAACGCCCCCGGGAAGAATATGGCCCTCCTGCGCGGCGAGAGGATTTCCGCCCCCCTCCCAACGTTCCGATCCCGCTGCCCCGCTCTCGGGGCCTCCCTGCACCCAGGCGTTATGCCGAGCGGGAGCGCGAGTTCTACGAGGACATCAAGATCTCGGATCCGGACCGCTTCGGCGACGAAGAGTTTCGGCCTTATCCGGAGCGCGTCCGCGAGAAGGAGATCGTCCGCACCCGCAGCCGCAGACGCAGCCGGAGCCGCGACTCTCGGCACTCCCGCACCATCAGCAGCCGCTCCTCGAGCACCTCGAGCCGGAGTTCGGAGACGACGGTGAAAAGCACCAAGAGCGAGTATCCCAAGAAAGGCAAGACCCGCATCCCCGCGAGGCTCGTTTCGGAGCGCGCCCTGATAGACCTGGGCTATCCGTTCATCAAGGAGGTTAGTTAGCCCCTGTCCCCCTGTCCCATCTGTCTACCATTCCACCAGTCCACCAGTCCACCAGTCCACCAGTCCACCTGTCCGCCTGTTCACCTGTCCACCTGTCCACCGGCCCATTTTATGCTTGTGATCGTGTGCTACACCAAGGGGGTGCAAAGCATGCTGAAACCGTTTTTTTATCTTAGGGCAACACAATAGTCGTGCAAAGGGCTCTCGGCCAAGAGAACATCGACGATCTTCTGAGACTCAGTGAGGAGTACAAGAGGAGTAAGGATACACAACCATTAACTGTCTAGTCCATGTACGTTGCCCAATGAGCTAACGTTTACCCTCCCGCAAATTGAAGGCCAAGCCGAGGTTTCCGCGCCATTACCGCCACCGCAGTCCTACCACCCGGAAGAGATCATTGAGGAGCATCGGAGGGAGGAGACCATCTACATGTCACCGGCACCGGCAGAGCCGCGACCGCACTACTCATATCCCCATCTCCCTCCACCGCCGGCACCTCCGGTTGAGGTCATCGACAGAAGGACCGTCATACGAGAGGTTTCTCCCGCCCGAAGCCTGTCGACGGCCACGACGACGACGGCCACTACATCGCGCACGCCAATCATTTACGACGCACGCCCATTCGAGGTGTCGGAGGAGATTCCGGTAGGGCCCCTGGCTCTGGTGACCGCCGACCGCCATCACCACCACCGCCACCACCACTCGCACTCGCACTCACGCTCGCACTCCCGGGGCGACCGTGCGCTCGTGATCCGTGAGTCGGATCACCTGCGCGACCGCGAGTTCGTCAAGGCCGAGCGCCTCAGCAGCGGCGAGCTTGTGCTCTACGAGGAGAAGGTGGAGAGGATCGAGGAGCCGCGGCGCGGGGCGCGCATCGAGAAGGACAAGAAAGGTAGGATGTCCATCAGCGTGCCGAAGTATCGGTGAAAGGTGCGGTGCGCTTTCTGCCCTTCCGCCCCTGCCCTATCCCTTTGGGTATTGAGCGATATGGGCCATTGAGCTGACGCGGTTTTGTCATCAGGACCGCCTCCTGGTCTCCTGAAGGCCATGCTCGCCACGTTGACGTAACGGGCTCGACGGCAGCTACAAACTCTTCTCTTTTTTTTTCCGGAAGGGAATACCAACTCGCGGCAGTCCTTTCTTATCTTATCTTTTCTTTTTTTGGCAATAGATTGTCTGGATGACCGCCTTTGGATTTTCTATTTTCCGATACCATACCGGCATGTACACGAAGTTATCGAGATTAGCTTGGACATCTTGAGGCTAAGAGGTGGCATCTGGTTACCATTTTGTTTTGGAGTCGCCCAGTCCAGATGGCGGGAGCGAGAAGCATACATCTGAAGAGAGTGGATCATGATGTCCCTGACGGTTAACGACGATATGAATGTTTATTTTTCTTTCCGCGGTTCGTTTCCCTCCACACGAACGAATGCCTAACGTATATATATACCTCACAAGGTGTCTCATTACCTTCAGAGCCCGTGACCGTCTCAGGCTACTTATAGTACTTTCGGTTCGAGGGTCTCTGTGGCTAAGGCATACCACAGCCTCGCAACCCTTGATTAAGGCTGATTGTGTAGACGACGGATCACCGCGGCCCTCCGGTGTTTTTCTTTTCCCGCTTCTCGTCCATTTTTGGGCCGTACCATCGCGTTGAGGCCACACCGGCCGGAGGACTCGCCTCCGAGCACGTGATCCGTCTTACAGCTCGCATCTTCGTACTGCATTTGTGACCCTCTATATCCCCCCTGCTTCCCGGACTGCCCCAAATGATCTGCTCTGTACGGAGTACTACCTCATGTATGTGCATGTAGCTCCGTCACTGTGCTAGTCGTGCCCCGCGTCATTCCGAACTGTGCCGCGGCGTGGCAGTGCCGAATTGGGCTGTTCCTTCCGCACCCGCCGTAGGGAACTGCAGCCCAATCGGCCTTATGTCTACACCGCCAAGTCTCCCTTCTCATCTTTTCGCCTCGCCATTTAGGGCTTATTCACTTACCTAGGTACTCTAGGTACATACCTATACTTCATAGAGGCCGTCTCTTCTCTCCTTGCATTATTTTCTTTGTCGGGATAGGTCTCGATAAACAGAAGTGCATCCATTATTCATAAACACAAACATCTACTATTACTTTGCTTGAAAGGTGCTTGCGTGCTCCTCCAAGGCGGGATGGAGCGGCTGCGAGAGAAGCAGGCGGCGGAGGGGGGTGAAGGCCGGGTAATAATGAGCTCGAACCTGGAAGATGGGCCGCCGCCGCGGCTTGAGGGCCCCGCGGCGAAGGGAACGAGGGAGGAGGGTGACAATGACCCTGGAAATAGATTGATATCGGGGCCCCCTAAAAGCGATGGCCATGGTGTTCCGTCGTGTGGTGGTATTAATATGAGGGCCTGGGTGGCTGGACGGCGGCGACGGCGGCAGCCGTGGTGGTGGTTGTGTTGTTGTTCCTGCTGTTGTCTCTGTCTCTGTCTCGTCTTGGCGTTCAAGTTCAGATTACCTGTGGTTGGCTATTACGGTTCGGAACTTCTCGAGTCGCTGTGGTCGCTAATTTTGCCGTCGTCGAGCCCCTCCCCCCCCGGCGCCGCGGACGGAATCGCCGCCATGAAGACCGGCGCAGCGGCGGCCAGCGTGGCCACGCTGCTGGTGGTTGCCTCAATGGCGGGCGGGGGCGCGTGCAGCAGCTGCGCAGCGACCAAGGAGTGGCCGGGGTGGAAGAGCATCCGGTACGCGTTCATCTTCGGCGACAGCTACACCTCGACGGGGTTCAACTACACGCAGACGCCGCCCAGCCCGGGCAACCCGATGGGCAACCCGCGGTACCCGGGCTACACGGCGTCCAACGGGCCCAACTGGGTGGGCTACCTGACGACGCAGTACAATAGCTCGCTGGTGCAGACGTACAATCTGGCCGTGGGCGGCGCCACGGTGGACTCGGCGCTGGTGGCACCTTTCCTGCCCACGGTGCTCTCGCTCAAGGAGCAGGTGCACAGCCGATTCGTACCGGGGTACGTCGACCCGGGCGATGCTCCGGCGCCGCGGCCGGCGTGGGGGGGTTCCGACTCGCTGTTCGCCGTGTGGATCGGCATCAACGACGTGGGCAACTCGTATGGCAAGGGCGCCGACGCCACGCCCGCCCTCAACCAGAAGATCTTCGCCGAGTACGCCGGCGTCGTGGACACGCTGTACGCCTCGGGCGCGCGCAACTTCGCCTTCCTGACCGTGCCGCCCGTCGACCGCAGCCCGCTGACGGCGGGCCAGGGCCCCGCGGCGCAGGCGCTGGAGAAGGCGGACATCGCGGCCTTCAACGGGCTCGTGGGCGACATGGCAGCCTCGCTCAAGAAGCGGTGCGACGACGCCAACGTGTGGGTGTTCGACACCAACAAGGTGTTCAGCGCCGCGCTTGACAACCCTGCGGCCTATCCGCAGACAGCCGGGGTCAAGAACACGACGGCGTTCTGCGACGCCTACCAGAAGTACGTGCTAATCATGAAAAACATTCTGTTCGTCCATCTACTGACCGCACCGCAGCGGCACGCCGAACCGGGACAGCTTCACGGAGGCGTGCGGAGTGCCCGTCAACGAGTACTTCTGGCTCAACAGCCTGCACCCGACATATCCCATCCACGAGGTGGTCGCCGAGCAGCTGGCTAACGCGCTGGTCGACGGGCCGAACGTGTGTCCCACCTCAGGCGCATCGCGGCGTTCGTCATGGCTGGCGACTGGGCTTGGATCACTGGGAGGATATCTAGGTAGGTAAGCGCGAATTGCATAACACCCTAGGGTAGGATAGAATAGGGTACCTATATTACCTACCTACATACCTAGGCAGAGTCTCCCCCCGTGCGGACCTCACGAAGATCCAGCTTGTAGAACATGGTCCCTGCTAGCGGGGTGTCGTAGTAAGGCGGAATCTCCACGAAGCCCAGCCTCGCGTACAGCCGCAGCGCCGACAGCATCGACGGCAGCGTGTCGATCACGGCCTCGTCGTAGCCCAACCCTTCCGCCGTCTGAATGGCCGCGGTGGCGAGCGCACGCCCGAGACCCGACCCCCGCGTTTCGGGTGCCACGTAGAACCGCTTCAGCTCGCATCGGCGGGGGGGCCGAGGTGCTTCGATGCCGGGGTACAGACTGTAAGGCAGCGGACGCACCGCGATGCAGCCCAGCGCAGCTGCTGCTGCTGCGGTATTGCTAGTATCGCCATCGCCATCGCCATCGTGGTCACCAGCCGTGTCCGTGCGAAAAGCCAGAAGCAGCTCGCCGTGCGGAGGGGCATACTTCCCCGGCAGGCCCGCCAGCTCCTCCGCGAAGGACTGGAAGGTGAGGTCGATGCCCAGGCTGTCCGCGTAGGCGCGAAAAAGCGCGGTGGCGGCGGCGACGTCCTGCCGGCTGCGAGCTGGCCGGATGCGGAATTGGATCGCCGGGGTGGAGATTGAGGTGCTCGCCATGGTTGTGACGCCCTCAATCCACTGAGATTGGTAGTGCTTGTTAGGAAGAGGAAGCTGCTTGTTGATCTGTCCACTGCTATCTGATAACGCCTTTACGTGATATTGTGTAGGGGCTAAGTCACGTGGATGCGTGCTAACTACAGGCGGTATTCTCCTGTCGCTCTCCGTTATTCGCAGTGGGAAATTTATGTCCAAGTTCACGCGCATCGTCGTGAATCTCTTTTCCAAAGGAGTACTAAAATCTAACTGACGAGACGCCAATGAGGTCGCTGCAAGGACTCAATGCAACGGCGAGCTTATTACCAGTCCGGCACCTCTCTGACCAAGGCGATGGGGCTAGACCATAAACCTCTCGTGGAACTATAATCCGTTTAATTTTAGGGACTAATGGGTCGCAAAAAAGTCGTCACTTAACATCTAGGTGCAGGAGGCATGGAGATCGTTTGGCATTGCTATCTACAAAGACAGGTTGAGTGCCTCTGCAGGTAATGTACCTATGGGGGGGGCTATGGGGAAGACTGACTACGACAAATAATAAAGGAAACGGAAACCCAAGACTCTGAACTATGTCCCGCTCTGATCATCAATCATGAAACGCATACAGATTCCCCTACTTCCCCTCTTTGCTCTCTCCCCTTCCCCTTCCTTTCTCTCTCGCATTTCCCCCCCCCTTCTCCCTTCCTCCAGCATTACTCTCTCCTCCCTCACCTCTCCCCTAACGGTCAGATCACCCCCTCGCCCTACCTAAGTATAGGTGCAGGTTACGGTGGAGGAGCCGGAGGTGGAGCAGTCGGTGTAGACGTGGCCGTTCTGGCGGATGTCGAGGATCTGGGCACCGGTGACGCCGACGGTGGTACCGCCCTCGACGGCGCTGCAGTCCGTGAAGGTGATGGTGCCGAAGTTGGCAAATGGGACCTGGCTGCTGCCCGACTGGAAATCCTCGACGATCCACTCCGCGTTGGTCTCACAAAGGTGGTTGCTCTCGCTCGAGAACGAGTGGCTGACCGATTTGCCCGTGGTGAGGTTTTCAATTAAGGCCGAGCCGCTCGACACCGACGATGCCGTCACCGTCATCCTGACCGTGTCGCCGGCGTGGACCGCGAACCCGGAGAACGTGTAGGCGTAGTTGGGATACCACTCGTACCAGGCGTCGAATGCCACCGAGCTGCCCTCCACGTACAGGTCCACGCCCGTCTGCAGGATGGCCGTCTGGCACGTGTCGCCGTCAATACCCACCCATGCCGACGCTGCGTACTCCGTATGAGACGACCCGCCCGACGGTGTGTGCGGTGTCGGGACCGTGATCGTGCCCGTCACCTTCGTGAAGCCGCTGCCGATGAGGACTGCTCCGGCCCAGTTGCCCGAATAGCTGACGTCCGTGTCGTTGGTCAGGCCCTCGATGCCCACGTCCAACGCCGGGATCTTGGGATTGGTCTTGCGCTGGGCCACACGCCTGGCCAGGCGCTCAGCGGCGCGGGGCTGGCGCGGTACCAAAGTGATGGGGTTGGCGAGGATGGCGTCGGCGCCCAGGAGGGCAACAACGACGGCAGTAAACTTCATGATGGAGGGGTAGCAAGTGGCTGGGAGTTGGGAGAGAGGGAAGAGAGAGATATGATCAGGCCAAAGGGGAGGTAAGAATGAGAAATGAGGATATTGCCGGCGAAGGACGTCCTGATCCGCGAGACGGTGCCTTGTCTTAAAGAGTGATGGTGATATGGGGGAGTAAGAGGCTGGTGCGACGGGGATGAGGACGAGGTTGGGGAAACTGACGTGGCATCTTGGCTCGTATTATATAGACCTCGACGACGATATAGACCTCGAGGAGCCTCACCCAGGGAGACGAACTTCACGAGCTTCTCCATTACCTGGTTTCGTTCCCCTCGTGTTGTTCTTCTGACCTTGTTCCCGGCCCGCTCCTCCATCACGAATAACTGAAGCCAGCATCAAGGAAGTTGTTTTCTCCTGCCGAAGAGAGCTAACCGCCCGCGTGTGGCTTGAGGGGGGCATAACATGTT
Source organism: Barbatosphaeria neglecta (assembly GCA_022813145.1). Taxonomy (NCBI): domain Eukaryota; kingdom Fungi; phylum Ascomycota; class Sordariomycetes; order Barbatosphaeriales; family Barbatosphaeriaceae; genus Barbatosphaeria; species Barbatosphaeria neglecta. The sequence continues at coordinate 118,474 of JAKLNC010000014.1, read as the reverse complement.
GTGATATCAACTGCCCCCTGTCACCGACCACCTTCCGGATTCTGAACCCAAGATCCGTATTTGCGGGCGTTTTGGAATTCCGCCGTACCCCGTGGGGGGGCGCGGAAAACATGCGCAGGCAATATTGGGAAGGGAAATAACAGCAAGAAAGGCAAGAAGACGTAGGTGGCTTGTGGGGGTGAGAGGGAAAAGAGAAGAAAGCTGAGATGGAATTTATCATGAGCTCTTCGTCCTCGCAACAATGCGACTTGGGTCTGAGTCTGCCTTGGAGATCTTCGCCGGAACAAGAAGGATCGCCGCCTGCGTGCAGATATTGATTTGTGAGACGGGAAGTTTGCACGGTCTCGAACTCGAGATAGCTATAGCCGCCCACGGGCGCTGGCCTCTCGGTCGAGCCAAGCTTTGGCGTTTACGGAAGGTGACATCCTCCCACAGGAAGCGAGCCTGGTCAGAGGAGGCTCAAGGGTGCGGTATGGACAGAGGTAATAGGCGGCGAAGGAAAGACGGATAAAGAAGAGTCAAAAACCATGTAAGTTGTGTAAAGGGGTGGGGGTTGCTGCTTGCGGAGGTCTCGAACCTCCCTACACAAAGCTCAGACATCGGTCGGAATGGCCTTGCCACTCTAGAAACTGCGAGAGCCAGAAAGGGAGAAGGTGGTAGTGCGGTGGTGGTGGTGGTGGCGGGCCGGCCTAAAGGCGTAGTCAAGCTTTTCGGCCGATGCCAACCACCCAGCGCAGCCCCAGCCGCCCTCCAAGAAAGTCCTCGAACATACGGCGGCCTCGGCCATAGGTAGCAGCGGAATGGATGCCAGCGTCCGGCCCGGAAGTATAGCGAGCGGCAAGCGCACGAGCTGTGGAGAAGACGGGACACGATCAGTGCGAACTGCAATAGCAATATCCATAAGGTCGGGTCGCATGAGGCTCGTTGGCAGCACTCCTGGCGTGTTGATCCGGAAGCTTGGTCGCGAAGGATTCACAGATCTCCAGATCTCTAGGAGATTTCCTTAGTAAACTGGGTCTCTGCTCTCCTACTATCATATGTACCTGCTTACATTGGGTACGACGGTACAGGCTGTTCTGCCGGCAATCCTCTGGGGAAGGGGCGACGGTACCTACAGGCTGCCAGGGGCAGTGGAGACGAACTGGGGTGTCATTGCACCACGTCCATCCTGCTTTCTCGCCTCGGCACGGCCTTATCTCCGTGGTGCGTCGAGTACGTCGAGGAGGGATGGTGGATGGCGCCATAGGAGGCTACGGCGAGCGGGGAGGACGCTCCGTGGTGCCAGTGGATTGTGAGTGAGATTCGAGCTTCGAGCTTCTGACTGGGCTGACCAGGCCAACAAGGTCGAGCCATGCCAGGCACCCAGAAAGTAGCACTTGATGAAGATAGGTAGGCTGGGCGCGGTGGTGGGTACCTAGTGGGTAGTGGCACTTGTGATGACGGGCATAAACATGGTGGTGGGCCAGCCAGCGGCGGGGACCGTTGTCTGCCAGGGCGCCCTTTGTTATGCAGCTCGCAGGGGGTTCAGGTCAGGTTCCCGCCCCGTCCAATCTTGCCCAGTCTCTGTCCAGTGTCCAATCTCTGTGAATTAGCCCCGGCAATTGCATGAGCCAAGGCGACTTGGCATCTCATTGGCGGAGCCGGGGAACTTTGACCTTGCTAGCCGTCCTGCTACCTATCCTCAATACGGCAGGTGTCCTTTTTTTTTTCTTCTTTTCTTTTGTCAAACAAGAAACGGCGACGATGAGTACGGAGGTACCCAGGTGCTTGCCCATGTTGAGAGCGATGCATAAACGCATCGACAGCCTCGACCGCCTCGATCGCAGGAGAAGCGTCCAAATCAGTGCAATGGAAGCGAGACGGCGTCGCGATCGTCGTTCCAGGCCCGAAAAAAGCAAGACCCCCGCCCCCACCATGCCAGCTTCCACTGGTTGAGGTTTTCAGACGAGAATTGTGGCGGGCGGGATGGTCGGGATGGTTGGGGAAGACGCAGAAAGGGGCGGGTAAAATGGCGGGCACGGCAAGTTACAAGGCGGCTGCAGCGGGAGCCTCTTCCCTACCCGCTCGTGGCTAGAAGCCCCCCCACGTTCAGCCGGATGTGCAAGCACACATATTAGTAAGTAATAGTCCTGAGGTGATGTTAGCAAATAGTCTCACGAATGAATTTTGCTCGTAGATAACCTCATCTTGATAACATGAACCTCATCTTCCCGCCGTGTCCGCATGACGGCGTCGGCCGCCTACGACAATAACCAGAAGGAGAATGCTCGTCCCTACTCAGGTAAGTCAGGTACCAAGGTAGGCGGCTTGGGCCTCGGGAGTATGAGCAGGAAAGCAGGGCTGTCGAGTAGAGGGAAAGAATAGGAGAAGGAGGTAGCAAGTGCTCGAATTGGGCAAGCCTATGAATGGCCCCTACTGTTCACTTTCCTCTTTTCACCAGCTTAGGTTCCCTAAGCCTAGAATGTAGACGTAGTAGAGTGACTTCCCATGTCCAGCAAACCTCGAGGTGCCCTGCGTCCTATGGCCCCCAGCAGCTCTTTCGGCCATACATTCAACGGCGGTGTTCGCCGGTTTCCCATCATAGCAAATACTAGATAAGCTACCCTAGCCAGACGCAGCCACAGTCGGAGCTGCACAGCTAGCAATGAACACACTGCAGGCGCAGCCCGCGCGAGAAGTGAATGACGACGTCCTGCGCCGGTACGCTCCGCTAACGAGCAATCATATCTGCATTCAATAGCATGATCCTTGACTCTACAAAGATTGATTCAAGGAGACGGGTGTGGACTAGAAGCCTAAGTATTGGATCAGTGCAGCTGTATGTCAAGGTACCTACTGTAGAGCCTCCCTCTATTCTGTCTGTCTTTCGCAAGCATGTCATCGTTGGCGTCGGCGTCATGGATAGGATACGAAGAATCGTCAGGACTCCTTGATGTTGGCTATCATGTCCATCTATGTAACATAAGGTAGAGACAACAGCAGTAGCAGCGGCATCAGCTCAGCACTTCATACGTCATACCATCCATCAATGCCTCAGACATCCGGACGTCTATCATCCCTTCCATCACATGTTTAGTTTCTCCACCGCCCGCACGGGGCTACGGCCTAACCACGCTTCTAGCTCCTTATAACCCCGTCTAAAGCAGCACCTTTCGACTTAGGCATTTGGTGGGCGAGTGGCGGAGTGGTAGAGCAGAAGCGCGGGGACGAATCCCACTCCGCCACTCGCGCACCAGTTCCCGAGGTCGAACCCGGCGCGATGCAAAAACCCACGGGGTTTTTCGCCGACCACCCGCCTCCACGGCGTTGGGTGAGGTGGTATGAAGGGGGACACCCGCCGGCGTCCTCGGCCACCGTCCCTTGCAGTGCCTGAGCGGCAAATTTGCGCGGAGGGGATGGGTGGAGGGAAGAAATGTGGAGGAATAAACAGGGAGAGACACGACGGCGAGCCACCACGAGCAGTACCAAGCATCTCAACAACCACTCGGCAACCATTCGACAAGCGATCGGTCCAGCATCACGAAGTAAAAACCTCCGGAGCTTTTCGTAGCCATCCACCTCCTTCGGAGGCTGGGTGGTGAACTTTTTGTCTTTTTTTTCTTGTCCATAGGACTACCCATCCCTTCAGCAGCATCTGATTCAACTCATAGGCTTCGGTCCATAGTACCAGAAGCAAATAGAAGTACCAGGAATTGAAGCGGCTCCAAAGCGACCTTTCCGCCGATGGCTTGGATGCACTACCTACTACAGTAGTAGCTAGCCAACCTAAAATCGAGGGGACATTCGAGGTCATGATGATACGAAACATTTGTAATGGGTGCTGCGACTGCAAATTTATTACTTATTCCACATTAGCTACTTTTGTAGGCAGTAATTACAGACAAGCTCGACATAATTTCTCCGAAGAGGCCCCAGACCGTCATAAAGAACAGGGAAGGGGATGCCGGTATTCGAAGGGGGCACGCGCAAGGCTAATTAGACGCGATGAGGGCCTCCGCCTAAATCCGTCAATATACAAGTAATTGAGGTGACACTATCGAACATAGTGTCCGACGGCATATAGGAGCGCGGGCCTTTGCTCTACCTCGAGGGAGGGGCGATGGAAAGGCGAAGAATCCTTGTATTTAGGGCCTTGGATCCGGGGTATCGCACCAGTGCGATATCCGGGTCGTTTCATCACCACTTTTTTGGGGGGGGGGGGGGGGGGGGGGGGGGGGGGGGGGGGGGGGGGGGG
>JAKLNC010000014.1:74846-114230 GCA_022813145.1 Barbatosphaeria neglecta | reverse complement strand
CCCACCCGGGGATTCGGGGGTCCGTTTAAACCCCCCTTGGTCCCCCCCCCCCCCCCCCCCCCCCTTTTGCCATCCTTCACCGACGATAGCAGCCCGCTCACTCTCGTCCAAGATGCAGCCGCAGTGGAAGGCTCTCACCTTGGCGCTGCTCGTCCAGCATGGGCTGGGCCAGGCGATGCTGCGCTTCAGCTGCTCGCAGCTGGTCGTGGACCGCATCGATCCCCTGGTCAACCCGGGCTCCATCCCGTCGCCTCACTTGCACCAGGTCGTCGGCGGCAACTCTTTCAACGCTTCCATGGACCCGGCCACGCACGACCTAGTAAAGGCTTCGAGCTGCACCAGCTGCACGTTCACGGAGGACTTTTCGAACTACTGGACCGCGGTCCTGTACTTCCGCGCTCGCAACGGGACGTTCAAGCGTGTGCCGCAGCTTCCGGAGCAGGGGCTCAAGGCGAACGGAGGGGTAAGCAGGCAGGAGATAGTACAGGATAGAAATAAGAGGCACCTTCTGGTGAGCTGTGGGAGCTGACGATGAACCCCTGCAGATCACGGTCTACTACATCCCGGCGAGCGACAGACGGACCAAGGTGACTGCCTTCAAGCCCGGCTTCCGCATGCTCGTGGGCGACGCGGGGTCCCGCACGCGCAGCACGCCGCACAAGGTGTGCCACCGCTGCATGCCGGCGTCGGGCGACAACAGCAACCTCAACTGCGCCTCGCCGGACAGCCAGACGCTGCCCCAGAAACCCTGCGCCGGCGGCATCCGCTCCGTCATCACCTTCCCCACCTGCTGGGACGGCAAGAACCTGGACAGCGCGGACCACAAGACTCACGTCGCCTATTCGAACGCCGGCGCCAACGCTGTCGGCGCGTCCGGCACCTGCCCGACCACCCATCCCGTCAAGATTCCGCAGGTGATGCTGGAGACCTTGTGGGACGTGAGTTGAATATCGCCCGTGCCCCTCTCCCTTCTTTCTTACCTTCCGCTGCTGACCCGGCGGTGTAATACTGGTAGACCCGGGCCTTCAACAACAAGGACCTGTGGCCCGAGGATGGCTCGCAGCCGTTTGTCTGGAGCACCGGCGACAAGTGAGCTCTCTCCGTCTCTCTCTCTCTCCCCCCCTCGTTCTCTCTTTCCCAGACATCCCTTCTGGGACGGACCACCGCGGCTCTGACAAAAGGGGGCACCTACTTACCTACCTTACCTAGGGATGGCTATTCGCAGCACGGCGACTACGTCTTCGGCTGGAAGGACGACTCCCTGCAGCGCGCCATGGACGCCAACTGCAACGGCAACACGTGCAAGGAGCTCAAGTCGCAGAGCTCGGACGAGGCGATGAAGTGCACCAAGTCGCCCATCTTCAAGGAGGGTGTCGACGGATGTGAGTTCCCCGCCTCAAAAGGATGAGTTCATCGGCGACGGCAGCGACTCAACTAATGGCTAACCACCTCGCAGGGTTGACCGATATTCCGGGCAATCTCATGATCAGCTAGATCGGCAGTTAAGAGCACGCAGTCTTCGGCCGAGAGCGAGGAGATCGGATCTAAATCTGTATGTTGTTCGTCGAGAAAGGATCGGAGCGGGGCGGACCATTCGATTCTGGGGGCGTTTTCGCTTCTTTTTCGCTTCTTTCCTTCGTCTTGATCGTCCTTGATTCGGCCAGAACTTAAGTAGTAATTTTTATGATCTCAAGCGCTGCGTACTCACTTGAATGTGCTTCTTGTCCGCCACCACTTCCCCTCTGCAAGGTATCACGTCAGCGGAAGCATGTGTCCCACGTTTCAATGATGCCCAGGAATCTTGAGGTAAACCACGTGACTGAAGCGAGGATGGCTGCGAGGCCGAGAAAGACGCGAGATGGCCGCGAGCGAGATGAGCCAAGTGGGGGCTGCCCTAACCGCCAATGATAATGCACCTCTTCTGCCCCCGACATCACCGCCTCGTTGAGAGAAGAGCAAACAAATTATTGCGGTTGTATTCAAGATGAAGAAAATAGACGCTTATCCGCTGGTCCCCCCCACGCCGCTCAAGTGACTACCCTGCCAGCCCTCCGTGGTGTCCCAGTCCTTGACGGACGCGAACCAGTCGGTCCACTCGACGTCGAGGTCGCCGTCCAGGTCCAGATCGACGTCCATGTCGCCCTCGAGGGCCACGTCGCCGAACACGTCCACCGACGGGTCGGTGTCCGCCCACAGCCAGGGGTTGTAGCTCGAGAACTGGGGCACGCCGTCGGTGGTAGCGGTGGTGGCAGTAACAGCTGTTAGTCCTTGCGGTGTCGTCTGGCTGACGACGATCTGCGGTGCTATCATGGACTGTGGGGCTGTAGCGGATGCTGCTGATGATGCTTGACCCCTGCCCGGGTGGTCGTAAAAGGCATCAGCACTGCCGCTACGGCTGCTGTTGCTATTATTATTACTGTTACCATTGCTATTGCTGTGACCGCCTGTCTGTAACGATCGCGGCGATGTGGCGCTTTGCGTAATAGTAGTACCGGCTTCGTTTTGCGCCTGGCTGCTGCTGCTGCCGTCGTCTACCTGGGTGTAGGCGAGTGCCGACAGCCGCGGTCCGACCGGGCTCGGCAGGAGAGCCGGACGGGACTGCAGAGGGGCGGCTGGCGGCTGCGGGGCGAGTGGTGGCGCCGACGGGTCCAGGCCGACCAGCTTGCGCCAGCGGTCGCGGAAGAGGGCGGCGCTGCCGGGGTTGGACATCGGGCGCAGCGGCCCGGAGGCGTCCTCGTCGGCGGCCTCCAGCTCCCAGGCGGCGCGCGGGTCGGCCCGCAGCCGGGCCAGCTCCTGGGCGCGGTGGCGGCGCACCATGGCCATCAGCTTGCGCAGCGGGATCCACACCTTCATGCTGCGCGACGTCATGTCGGCCTGCTCGCTCGGCCCGGGAATCAGATAGGGGGAGTGAAGCGCCAGCCAGGCCCGCTCGACCGATGGGCTCCAGGGGTTTCGCCACGTCTGGATCAGCAGATAGCTGATGGCGTGCCACTGCCGGTAGCTCTGGAACAGCCAGCGCCACTGCCGGCACGCCTGCTCCGAGTTGAGCGCGTGGTTGTACTCGGCCACCTCGATGGCCGACGCATACAGCCGGGCGCAGAGCACCGTGGGCCGGCCCAGGCCGCCCGAGGGCGAGGAGTAGCAGGTGGCGCCCGCCGTCGGCGACGACATCATGCCGTCGAGCAGCCGGGGTAGGTACAGGATCAGGGTCATCTTGGCCATGACCAGGCGCGCGGCCGTAACGCCGACCCAGTAGATGATGCTATGCTTGTTGGGGTTGCGCTGCAGGTAGCTCTTCTCCATCTTCTGGTACAACTCGTCCAGCATCTCGCCCTGCTGGTCCAGCGTCGGCCGCGGCTCGTTCAGCACGGACGAGCCCATCATGCGCCGCGTCACCGCGCAGATCTCGTACGTGACCTGCGCGAACGTCATGTCCGTGACCTCGTTCCTCTCGGCCGGCATCTCCTTCGTGTCCGGGCCGATGTCGGCATCGTTGATGTTCAGCGGCAGCCGGGTGTCGAACGTGCCCGGCTGGATCGTCAGGTCCGTCCCCTGGTCTTCCGAGGCGCGCACGTCCACGAGACAGAGCGCCCACCAGACCCGGCGCCTCATCTCCACCTCGAACGGCGTCAGGTTGGGGAAGTTGGTGCCGTCGCGGTGGAGCCCCACGGCCTGGCCCATGCGGATGGCCACGCCGGTCATCATCCACACGAAACGCGGGCTTTCGTGGCGGCGGACGAGGAGCAGGAACATGAGGAAGGCCTGGATGAGCACCAGATCGGGGGCGTTGAGGAAGTCGGCTCTCGCGAGGGCCAACTCGAGCCCCAGGCGGTATTTCAGCGCGAGCTCGGCCTTTGTCAACCCGAAGTTCTTCGTAACCTAGAAATAGAGTTAATAGCCGCGAGGGCGAAGACAAAGAAAGGGGTACAGGAAAGACAGGCTTACATCCTCCTCCTCCATGGAGGCCACCGCGGCGTAGTAGATACCAAACAGCAATGCCTCGTCGGCAGGGCTCGGGCCTGTAGAATCAACGCTGAGCACGTCCCGGACGATCTTGGACACGGTAGGGATGTGCACGATGTGCACCAGGTCGTTCACGTTCTCGGCGTAGACCTGGAAGAGGAAAGGCACCTGCGAGGGCAGCGGCCGGAGCTCGGGCAGATCCGCCACGGGCGGGCGCAGGTTGTGGCCGAAGAGGAAGGCATGACGGTCGGACGGCGCGTGGTGCTGCTGCTGGGGGTCCGGCCGTCCCAGCCATTCCTCGTCTCTCGAGTCTTCCGAGACCCCGTCGGCCAGTGTTTCCGCCCTCAATTCTTCGAGCTGGGGGGGGGGCGCAGCGGCAGGGCCGCGTCAGTCTGATCCAGACACTCTGCAGTTCACGGGGGCACGTACTTCGTCGTTGACGCGAGACCAGAAGCCGCTGCTCACGTATCGGCTCCGACTGGCATCGTCGAGGATGAGCCGCCCGAAGCGCTCCTGGACTGCCGCAGACCGTGCCCACGATACCGAAGTGCCGTCGGTGTATGCATCCCCGCCTCCGGGAGAGCCAGTGCGTCGGCTCTGGCTCGTGGCCTGCTGATGCTGCTCGGGACTGGCGCTGCTACTGGCGCCCTCGGCCCCGAGTTGGTTCCCCGAACTGTTCCCCGGGCTGTTCCCCGGACTTGCTGGCCCCCCACCACTGCCGCCTCCAGCAGCGCCAGCGGTGGCCACGCCGGCACTCAGCTGCCTGACCAGGGCCTCTAGCTTCTTCAGCCGCTCCATGACCACCCCCACATCAGGCGCGTCATCGCGAACCAGCGTCTCCGTAGTGGCCAGGAGTCCTCCTGCACTGCTCGGCCCAGCGGCACTGCCAGCCCCAGCACCGGCAGCAGCTTGAGCCAGACCGGCGGCCAGTGCACTCTGGCGCAGGCGGCGCGCCCATCGCGGCGGCTTCTCGCCCGAGGGGAAGACGCAGGCGATGTCCGCGCGCCGGCAGTTAGAGCACGGCGACAGCTTGTCGCAGCGGACCTTGCGCTGGCGGCAGGTCAGACAGCTGCGCGGCTTGGGCGCCGCGGCCGCAGGGACGGAGGAATGCGCGTGTTTTTCGGAGGCCGAGCCAGGCGGGTGGTCACTATGGTGGTGGTCGAGCTGCAGACCAGCCGGCGGTGGTGCCGCCCCTCCCGTAGGGCTAGCCGAGGACGGCGACTGCGACATCATCTGGGCCGGTTCGCGCGACGGGGCAGCAGATCTGCGCTGCGCTGCAATGTATTCTGAGGACGATACGCCGGCGTGCTGTCCTTCCAAAATGAGGCCCTTTTTTTTGTTTGGTCCCTTTCTGCTTGGCCTGTTTTTTGTTCGGTCTGCCCGTCGCAGCCGTAGCGGTTTCTTTAGGGCGGCCGAGGCACCTGTAAAATTTCTGACAACGGGCCTTCCCAGCGGGGTTTCCCCCTAATCGCACCCAGCCGGCAGGGCTGGAGTCATGCCGGCCGGGGTCAGATCGGGCTAATTTCGTCCGCCCCAGCCTGTTAGTAAGCCTGATTCTTCGGACGGCGTCACCCACCCCTCCAACTCTCTCCTCCCAGTCCTTCACCCTTCACCGCCGTGCGTCGTGATCGTCCACCGAAAAAGCTACGAGAGCGCGAATAAGGAGGGGGCGGAGAGGGCCATGTCGCCTTCCGAACGAGCGCGATGTTGCTGTTGCTGGAGGACGAAGGGGATAAATACAGATGTCTTCCATCTGTCTTGATGACTCTCTTCCGCCAGCATCGCCAACATCACCAGCACCAGCACCAGCAGCAGCAGCAGCAGCAGCAGCAAGCAGCAGAAGCATCACTAACAACCGAACTCCACTAACAACCGAACTCAGAGCTCAATCTCGCAGCTATCTTTACTACCCAGTACCTGGCCCTTAGCTCGTCTTCGAGGAGTATCCAATCGCAACCGCCTGCTCCGTACGCCTTTGACAAATAGTAGCCGTCGTCGCCTAGTAGCCGTCGTCGCCACACCACCCTCCCTCCCCGAGCTCCACTTCGCTTACCACCAACAAAATCGGCCATGTCTGCTCCGCATACCAACCAGACGGTGGCCTTCTTCGGCGCCAGCGGCGGCTGCGGGCTCTCGGCGCTGAAGCACACCCTCGCCGCCGGCCACGCCTGCATCGCCCTCTGCCGCACCCCGGCCAAGCTGGCCGCCGTCTTCCCGCCGGAGACGGCGCCGCAGTTGTCTATTGTCGAGGGCAACATCCACGACGTCGACGCCGTCGCCCGCTGCTTGACTAAGCCGGGCACGGGCGGCAGCGGGAGCGGCGGCGAGGCCTTGCAACTCGTCGACATGGTGGTCTTCACCATCGGCGGCCAGCTGGACATCGCCAAGCGCACGCTCGACGACCCGGACGTGTGCCGGAAGGGCATGGCCGTGCTGCTCGACGCCCTCGCGCGGCTGCGTCAGGCGGGAGCTGGGGCTGCCAAGGGTCCGCGCTTCGTGGTGATCAGCACGACGGGCATCTCCGAGCACGGCCGCGACGTGCCGCTGGCCATGCTGCCCATGTACCACATCCTGCTCAAGGTGCCGCACGCCGACAAGAAGGCCATGGAGCAGCTCCTGGTCGCCAGCCCCGAGGCCTTCACCCTCGTGCGTCCCAGCTTCCTCGTCGACGGCGCTACGGACAAGCCCATCCGCGTCGGCGTTGAGGACCCCAGCACCGGCCGGGAGTCCAAGGCCGTCGGCTACACCATCTCCCGCGAGGACGTCGGCCGCTGGATGGCCCAGAACCTCGTGCTCAGGGACCGTCCCGAGTACCTGCGGAAGACCGTCATGATCACGTATTGAGGATACGGTGCTTAAGTGCTTAGGTGCTTGTAGGAAGTGAGCGTTTAGCATGGAGCTCTGGTCTGTCTTTGCTGTGGGTAGAATGGGGTTTCAAGTTCCGCCTTTACCTATGTCTGGTACATAACTTTTCTGTATATCATATACAACTGCGTAGCACGTCGTTGAGAAAGAATGAAGATTGACATTTCATAGTCCCTCGAGGGCCCTCCATCCGTCATGTTAGATTAGCCTTGTCCCTTCCATTGCCTTCCCGCCTTTCCGGGGATGCGGATACTTCTATCCGTCCGGAGCGGCCCTACGAAGACGTCGATTATTAGCCCTGACCAGCACCATGGTGTAAGCTAGAGGGTGCTAAGTCTGTTTCTAATGACTCAAAAGCCAAATAACATACTTGGGGTAGTGTCGGTCTCCCTGATTGGCCTCTTGGTCCTGACTAACAACATCGCGTAGACGTTAAGACTTAGCCAGTAACATGCGTAGAGTCACGTGCCGAGGAGGCTTTCGCAAGTCGGTAGGACACCCCTTGCGTGATACGCCTTTCTCGAATGAAGCATGTGTATTATAGGTACCTTACGCCCCCGGAAGAGTAGTTGAGCGCCATCTCTGCCTGAGGAATCGGATCCCGTTCTACTACATCGGGCAACTCGACGCGATACATGGAAGGCGCTATTACCCCACAGTTCAGGTCATCCTTATCGCATGGATGAGGGGGTGGAGGGCGCGCTTGTCGTATCATTGCAGGGCTTACGTATCGACGGAGCTCGACGAGCCAAGCAGCTCTTCTTATCTCCCATTCCCTGTTATCAACCACCAGCGGGACTAGGGAAACTAGTAGGATTGAGGGTGGTGAGGGGGGCGAGGGGGATCGGAAGAGGGTTATCGTTACTCGTCGGGATTGAACCTCTCCAGATGCCCGGAGCTCATCGGAGTACACGTGGGCATATAAATATCATATAGCTTCGAGCGCATATCTTTTGTATGGACTGCTGATCAACTTCTAAGTTACTATTGCTCCTTGACGAGAATTGTACTCACATTATCATCTAGCAATCATACCAGAGAATACTGCCACCATGGGCGCGGCAGTCCCCGACGAGGTGCCCCACCCGTTCGACCCCCTCGGTCTGGCCGAGATTGAGACGGCCATCGCGACGGTCCGGAAGGCCCACGGCGATGTCTTCTTCAACGTCGTCTCGCTGCAGGAGCCGCGCAAGGCGGAGATGACGGCCTGGCTGGCCGATCCGGAGCACGCGTCCCGGCCGGCCCGCATTGCCGACGTGGTGGTCATCGCCCCTGGCGGCGGCGTGTACGACGGCCTGGTGGACGTCTCAGCCGGCGAGATCGTCCAGTGGGAGAAGCTGGACGGCGTGCAGCCCATCGTACGTTTTTTTTAACCTTACTATTCTGAGCCGTGCGAACTGACCCTCGGCCAGATTACAATGGAGGAGCTCAAGCTGGTCGAGCACATCTGCCGCACGGACGCCAAGGTGATCGAGCAGTGCGCCATCAGCGGCATCCCGGCGGAGGACATGCACAAGGTGTACTGTGACCCCTGGACGATCGGGTACGACGAGCGCTACGGCAACAAGGTGCGGCTGCAGCAGGCGCTGATGTACTACCGGCCCGACGTCGATGACAACCAGTACCAGTACCCGCTGGACTTCTGCCCCATCTACGACGCTGAGAGGGAGCAGATCGTCGGCATCGACATCCCCAAGGTGCGCCGGCCGCTGAGCCGGGCGCCGCCGCTCAACTACCACCCGGCCGGCGTGGCGGCGCGCGGCGGCTACCGCGAGAGGCCGAAGCCGATCGAGATCATGCAGCCCGAGGGCGTGTCCTTCCGTATGACCGGCCGCGAGCTGGAGTGGCAGAACTGGAAGTTTCACATCGGCTTCAACTACCGCGAGGGCCTCGTTTTCAACAACATCACCTACAACGACGCCGGCACCGTGCGGCCCGTCTTCTACCGGCTATCGCTAGCGGAGATGGTGGTCCCTTAGTGAGTTTCTGGCCTTCTTGAGACTCCCTTGGCCCCTTCTCGCTCCCCTCGGCGCCAGCGCCCCAGCTGACCGACTGACCACACAACACGCAGCGGCGACCCCGAGAGCCCGCACCACCGGAAGCACGCGTTCGACCTGGGCGAGTACGGGGCCGGGTACATGACCAATAGCCTGTCGCTGGGGTGCGACTGCAAGGGAGCCATCCACTACCTAGACGCGCACTTCCCGACGCGCGCGGGCGGGGTGCGCACGGTGGAGAACGCTATCTGCATCCACGAGGAGGACGCGGGCTTGCTGTTCAAGCACTCGGACTTCCGCGACGACTCGACCATCGTGACGCGCGCGCGGCGGCTGGTGGTACAGCAGGTGTTCACGGCGGCCAACTACGAGTACGTGCTGCAGTGGATCTTCCACCAGGATGGCACCGTGCAGCTGGAGGTGCGCCTGACCGGCATCCTCAGCACCTACGCCATGGACCCGGCCGAGGACACGCGCGGCTTCGGCGTGCAGGTGCACACCGGCGTCAACGCCCAGAACCACCAGCACTTGTTCTGCCTGCGCGTCGACGCCAACGTCGACGGGCCCGCCAACACCGTGTTTGCCGTCGACGTCGTTCCCGCCGACGCCCCCGTCGGCGCGCCCGACAACCAGTACGGCAACGCGTTCGCGCCGCGGCGCACGCGCCTGGCCACGGCGGGCCAGGCCGTCACCGACTACGACGCCACCACCGGCCGCACCTGGGACATCTGCAACGAGGCCAGCGTCAACCCGCACAGCGGCAAGCCGGCGGCGTACAAGCTGGTCAGCCGCGACGTGCCGCGCCTGATGCCTAAGGAGGGCTCGCTGGTGTGGAAGCGCGCCGGCTTTGCGCGCCACGCTGTGCACGTTACTAAGTGTACGTCCGCTTTAAACCTCGAGCAGACTAGAAGACGAGAGAGGACCCCCCTGACTAACACAAACAGACCGGGACGACCAGCTGTGGCCGGCAGGGCGCCACGTGCCGCAAACCAGCGGCGAGCCGTCGGCGGGGCTGCCCGAGTGGATCGGCGACGGTGCGGAGAGCATCGACAACACGGACGTGGTTCTGTGGCACACTTTCGGCCTGACCCATATCCCCTCCCCCGAAGACTTTCCCGTCATGCCCGCCGAGCCTGTCACCCTGCTGCTGCGTCCGCGCAACTTCTTCCGAAGCAATCCCGTCATGGACGTGCCGCCCTCCTTCGCCAGCACCCCCAGCCAGGTGCGAGACCGCGGCCGCGGCGTCGTCGACGCCCCCGACAAGGCGAGCCGGCTGGCCTTTCGGGATGGCATCGGGACGAACGGGAGAAACGGGACAGCCGGAGCTCCTTGCCACGCTGGACATTAGCTGTAGAGGGAAGATTACATATGATAGTAGGTGCTCGTGGGTGTTAAAGTAAATGGAAGAAGAAATTGCCAGCCCAATCGTCCGTACAGCATCAGCCTGTATGATGCGTCAATCTGGATTTGAAATTGTCCAGGTTCAGGTTTTTTCGTCCACTCCCGTTTGTCTTAACGTATACTACCTCACTTACATGAGTAAGTACCTTACTTACTTTGCTTTCTTATGAACATCCATGGATTGCATTTATGGATAGTTTATCTTTCAAATGTTATTTCAACGTCTCTCCGCAGACCACGCACCATCTCCATCCACCTCCATGTTTACCGGCGTCTGCTGTCCCTCTGATACGCGCGCCCATTCCTCCACTTTCCGTGCGGCGTCCTTCCGCTCGCTCCTGACGGTGACGCCGCCGCGCAGGAGCCGCAGGACGCACTCATCGAGGTGCTCGTATAGGTCCTGGGCGCTGGCGAAGAAGCGCTGGCAGGTGCTACAGCGGCCCGTAATCACATCCCCACTAATAGCACCCGGACTACTACCATCGGGAGGAGGGCCGACCTTACTAGACACGGCGGTCTTCTTGCGCGTCGAGGGCGCGGTCAGGGCTACGTCGTGCACGGCGGCCAGGTGGCGCTTGAAGACGTCGGCACGGCCGAACGAGCGGACCGGCGCCGCGATGGTGGACCCCGGGCAGAAGCCGCAGACCAGCACGCCCTTGAAGTGGCCGATGGTGTGCCGATTGAGGTCGTGCCGCCGCGCGAACCCCTTGGTGTGGTATGGGCACGTCGGAAACGGGCACTTCTCCGGCCGCTCCGTCTCGTGCGACAGCAGGTGCGCCCGCAGATCGCGAAATGTCTTGCCGCAGCTGGGGTATGTACACGTCCCCTGCCCCTTGCTAGGTCGATCGGTCCCCTCGAAGATATTCCAGCCTGAAGTCGCCGTCGCCGTTGCCGTTGCCGTTGCCGTTGCAGTAGCTGCTGGCGGAGTCGGAGCAACGTCCGGCCCTCCGGTACTCGTACTCGTAGGTTTGGCAGTAATTTTGCTCGAAGATGAGTCCGACGAGGAGAGCGTAGCAGCCCCCACCACGTAGGGCGACGACACAACGTTGAGAAGCGGAGAGACCTCCGGCGACAGGCCGGATCCCCCGGTGAGAAGGGAAGGGTCTGGCCATCCGAGAATATCAGCAAAAATAAAGCCACAGTTCCATCTCAACATGGACAAACTACAGCTGAACTAGACACCCGCGCTCACATACCGACAAACCCGGACGACTTCACGTTCCCTAGCACTTCATTCCAGAAGTTGTCGAAGTTGTCGTCCGCATGGTAATACCCCGCGGTAAAGCCGGCGACGAGCGAGGGATACCCCAGGCCCTGGCCCTGAAGCTCGTATTCCACTAAGCCGGCGGGGATAGTGGCGGGCGATGGGAGCGGCATGGGATAGGGCGATGGCGTGTCTTCGAAGGACGAAAGCGTCGAGAGGCTGGTCGGCGTGGCGAGGACGTCAAGGTGGAAGTCGGACGCTGCCATGGAGGTGCTCCAGGGGGGTGGCATCTCTAGCTCGCCCTCCACCGTCGACACCAGATCAAAGATGCTGTCGCCGGTCGTGTGCCAAAGAGTAGCATCGGCGGTCGCCTGGATCATATGGTCCGAGAGGTGATCGCCCTGCAGTAGCAGGTCCTCTTCTGTAGCGACTTCTTTTTCGGCAAGACAGGCGGTCCCCAGCGCAGGAAGCGGCGCAGGAAGCGCAGGAGGCGGCGGAGGAGGCATCCAGCCGTGACGGCCGTCGAGGGTATTCTCACCGCCGTCAAGAACCCCGGCAGCGGCCGCAACGTAAGCCAAGGAAGTGCCGGGGCGACCCCTGACGATGTGGCCGCGTAAGTCGCCCGTCTCCTCGTCGGTAACGACGGCGCCGTCGTCTCCCTCCGCAACTACCCCACCCTGCAGACGGAGGACGTACAATCTCTGGAAGGCCGCCGAGCTCGTCTGCCGGAAGTATGTAGTAGCCCCCGGGAGGAGAGTTCCGCGCCTTAGGCCCTCTGATGCGGTGGTGCTGATAACAATCACCTTATTCTCGTCAGTGTCGGGGGACCGTAAGCGTATGAGCTCTACCTCGTCTCCCTTGCTTATCTCGGCCTCGTTTACGGCCGTAAACGAGCCGCGAGATGTATCAGGTGCAGGTATCCGAGCTCGCAGTGCCCGTGCTGGCACCTCCCGTTCCAGCGGCAAGGCGCCAGTGCTGATGCCGAATCCAGGGTACCTCTGAGAGATGCCGCTTTCTTGGAGCGCCGCCTCCACGTCCTCTCGGACCGAGGCGTTCTCGCAGCAGACCACAACGGTGGGCGTCGCGGCGTCCTGCCGGTCTCCCAGCATGTACAGGCTCACATACATGTCTGCCTCGTCCTCCGCCCAAGTCATCTGCTGCAGCAGCTTGCCCATCTCAGGCATGATGCCCGCTTCGAAGATCGCCATGGCCGGGCCGCTTCCCCACCACGCCTTTGTCGACGCCAGTTCCCCACTGCGTGCCATCGCGATCTCGTGCCCGCACGACGCCTCAGGGTCGAGCCACTTCTCGTTACAGATTTGAGGCATCTTAAGGCGCTCGAGCGTGTTGGGCAAGGCTGCGAGCAGGAGAGGTGCCGTGGGCTGACAAGGCGAGGGGAGCTAAGGCTGCCGAAGCGGCCTGCTCATGCGGCCTACGGTTGTCCACGAGGATCTTCTAAGAATAGCAGGCAGGAGGCGATATTGCCAAGAGAGTGGAATAGGGCAAGATGCGGCCGAAGGTCAGGGTGGCGCCACCCTCGACGGATCGGAGGACGTGCACTTTTTGATTGTCGCCTCAATCGATGATCCCACTTGACCGGCGGTGTGACAAGCAAGGGAGAGGGCACAGCAGGAGCTCTCAGCCTACCATGTGCCTGCATGTCTACCTACATGTAAGTACGAACAGGCACGAAAAAGGAGGAGCGGCGGCGGTGGCGGTGTCTCGCATGGTGCTGCGACGTCTATTGGCCGGCAGTGGCGACGCTTATGCAGCCCGCAGCGCCCAGGTTTACACGACAGGGCTGTCGGGGGGGGAGGGCTATCTATCAGGCTGCCAGGCAACAGTCAGCCTGACTGCCTGCCTTCGCTGCATTTTAATTAGACTAGCGCTCCTGGATAGAGTCGGCACTCCGTAAGTGGTTAGTGGCAAGCTGGTAGCCCTAGCCTCGCCGCAACAGGCCTTGTTCCTCGTAGAGGGTGCCGCCATACAGATAAACACCGGTATTGCGAAGAATTAAGGCCGAACAGGGTCTTTGCCTAGCCTCTCGATACGGGAGAAAGGCGAGCGCTATTGGACACGGAGGTAGGTAAAAGCGGCGGACGAGGAGGTTTGATTGGACGGACGTATTGGTAACGAGCGGCGGAAGGAGGCTGATTGGCTGGAGATGGCGGCGGAGGAACGGGATTCCCCGTCGACCAATCACATCTCGAATTCGGCGGAGAAGGGACGGCGGAGGTGCACGTCGAACATCTCCAGTCGAGATAAGTCGAGTAAAGTGAGTAAAAATGTCGGATGGAGGGTTCTCGGGGCTTCCTATAAGAACCCGGGCGTATCCCTTCTTTCTCGGGGCGTGAAGGCGAAGGGTCAAAAGAAACCTCAGTCCAACAAAACAAGAATCGATACTGCTCACGAACACTGCCATGTCTCGCCTCGGATCGCTCGCTCTTCGCCCCCTGGGCAAGAACGGACCCCTCGTTCCGCGTCTCGGCCTGGGACTCATGGGCACTAGCGGGCATTATAGTCTGCCGCTTCCCGACGACGAGCGCCTAGCCTTCCTAGACAAGGCGTATGAGATGGGGGAGACCTTCTGGGACACGTGTAAGAACAGGCCCGCCCCCAGTGCTAGGAGAGATAAGGTAACTGTAACTGACTATTCGGCGCCGTTGCTATTGATCAGCCGACATGTATGGCGACTGCGAGGTGCTTCTAGGCAAATGGTTTGCCGCCAACCCCTCCAAGCGCAAGGACATCTTCCTCGCGACCAAGTTCGGCATCCGCGTCACGAGCAAGGGCATCAACGTCAACTCGTCGCCCGAGTACTGCCACCAGGCCATCGAGAAGTCCCTCAAGTGTCTGGGCCTCCCCTACGTCGACCTGTTCTACGTCCACCATCTGGACCGCGTCACCCCCATCGAGAAGACAATGCAGGCCCTGGCGGAGCTTCAGGACGCCGGCAAGATCCGCCACATCGGCCTGAGCGAGTGCAGCGCCGCGACCCTCCGACGGGCCTACGCCGTGCGACCCGTCACCTGCGTTCAGATGGAGTACAATCCCTTCACGCTGGACATCGAGGCGCCGCAGCGCAACTTCCTCGCGACCTGCCGGGAGCTCGGCGTCGCCGTCGTCGCCTACAGTCCCCTGGGCCGGGGTCTGCTGACCGGCTCCATCCGCACGGCGGAGGACCTCGGCGCGCCGGGAGACGTGCGTTCCAGGCTGCCCCGCTTCAGCGGCGACAACCTGGCGCAGAACATGAAGCTCGTGGACAAAATCGTCGAGATGGCCCAGGGAAAGGGCGTCACGCCCGCGCAACTGACCTTGGCGTGGCTGCTCGCCCAGGGCGACGACATCTTCGCCATCCCCGGCACCAAGAACGCCGGTCGGCTGGCCGAGAACCTGGCGGCCATGGGGGTGAACTTGACGCCGGACGAAGAGAGGGCCATTCGCAGGGTGGCCGAGGCGGGTGTGGCTGGTGCTCGGATCTCCGAGGGCGTCCCGGGCGTCAACCTCTTCGGGGACACTCCCCCCCTTGAGCCGGAGGCTTGAGGCCGACCGGAGCAGCGTATGCGAAGATAGATAGTATTATGTCAAGGAGAAGGAAGCCCCCAGATCGAGTAGAGATAAGGAGATACGGCTAGAATTGCGCATCTAGGAGCTCATCAATCATCCATCCCTGTTCCTGTGCGCCGGTCATCATCATGTTCATGTCCCCGATGCTGGCTTCCGGCGATTGTACCGTACCGGCCATTCCGGCCGAGCCTGAAGAGCCCACCCACGAAAGGCCGCCGCCCTGCCCATCGGCCTCACTCCCGCACGCATTAGGTTCTAGTCGGAAGGGGACGAAAGAGGCCACCGTCGCATCGCTCCATAATAGGTCTGGTGGGTCCAGGGCACCACCGACACTCGGCTGCTTCTGCGCTCCGTCTCGACGCTTAGTAAAGCGAACGACGCCGAAGTGCGGCAAGGAGAGCTCTAATGACGTCTCGTCCTCCGCAACAATGCTGGGTTCCTCCGGTATCGCAACCTGTTCGTTCCACACGTCGTACCGGCTCGCCCCCTCAGCTGCCGCGGCTTCGATATCGCCCAGCTTCTTCAGGACCTGCACTGCAGAGCGAGACGTCTCGTCGTTCCGCTCCTGCGCCGTCGTCTCGAGATCCCCGATAGCCTGCACGACGAACCCGAGGTCGTTCGGGCGTTGATGTTCAAGCACATTGTCGCGGCCAAGCTGATGGCCTGAGATGTGCACTAGAAGAAGCGTCACGACGGCGGCGAAGACCTTATGGTCCATGCTCTGGGACGAGGTCTGCCTCCTCTGGCCGAGCCAGGTACGGGAAAGCATCTCCCTGCTGGCGGTCACGGCGGCGAATTTGCTGTACGTGTAGTCGGGGTAATTCGGCCCGACACAGTTATCCCTGGCCCCCGACGAGGTGGTGATTGGGCCAGGCAGGATATACGGGAGGTGCAGAAGCAGAAGGAGATGGTAGTGGTGCGTGTGAATGATGACCTGGGCCCTCTTGTCTCTCCCCTCGGTCTCCGTTTGCACGGGGCCACCCATGACCGGAAAAGTCCACCACGTTGTCGGCATGATCCGCGCCGCCCGTTTGAATTCCTCATCGATGTCCCGCGTGTCTTTGTAATGGTCGTAATTGGCATCCGCCGGCCGGTCACCGCGGGGCATGCGCCTGTCTCTTGCGATGATCCGACCCATGAGGACGCCGTGTAGTCGCTCCAACTTCTCGAGCGGTTTTCGCCCCGCGAGCGAAGCGACCCCAGCGAAACCATCGTCCGTGGCCGAGGACGGGAAGCCGAGGACGAGCGACAGGTACCGGTCCAGATACACAAGACGAAACCAGAGAAAATCTGTGGCTGTGGTGGCCGCCGCCTCTGCCGGCTGCGGGCCCCGTTGTCTTTGCGGCGTCGGAGCATCCAGGCCCAAAAGACAGCCGAGCCCCAGCGCGCGACGGAACACGTACCAAGCCCTCCGCCAGCGCCCCGTCGCGATGTGGTACATGCCCTCGAACGTGAGAGTCTCGAGACCGTCGGGGCAGGTAATCAGGGAGTCCTGTGACGTGACATACCGGGAAGCGGCGTCAAAATAGCGGCTAGCTACGTCGTCAACCGAGCTGCCGAGGCAGAGCTCGGAGGGGTCGAAGGACCGGAGGCAGATGGCTAGCTGGAGAAGCCTCCGTGCGAAGAGGACGGGCGGGGTCGTGGCGGCGGAGGAAGAGGGCGTTGTATTGTTGCGCGCGGGCTCCTGGAGGCCGGTGGAGTGGAGAGCTTCGCAGAACGGCTTCCGCAGCATCTGATACGACAGATGGAACATCTCCCCGCGCTGCAGTATCTTCGTGGCGACGTCGGAAGGCGGGAGGAAAGACCGGATGAGAAGGTTCAGAGGATGGCCTTCAGGGGCTACGCCCAAAGCCGGGATACGGTCGTGGTCTTGCCCCACCTGCAGTCGAGGGAGGAGCTTCCGCTTTGAGGCGGCAATGTGGGGTTGGAGTTGAGGCTGCTGCCGCTTCCGTCGGATAGCCTGGCCACCTTCGGAGGCAGTTTCCTCTGCCATCCCGGGCCCGGCGGCGACTGGCCCGTCCTCCGGAAAGTGCTGCAATACGCAGCTGCGCCCGTGCCGCCGGCAAGCAGCGCAAGCGGCCGAGTTTCCCGGCTCGAAACAACAGCGAGTCTTCCGACGCTTGCATTCCCAACAGCTCGACGTGCCTCTCCGGAGTTTCCGGATCGTCGTTGGCGGCGGCGGCGGGTCGGCCCCTCGCTCAGAACTGCCGGTACTGCCGGGGCTGCGGAGACGTCCGGACGGCGGCATCTCTCTGTCCGGGGCCTGGTTCAATCGGGCTATGCGACACCACAAGATTGTGGAACTATATAAAGCCGGTGGAAAGGACTGGACTCCGAGATATCCAAGATATTTCGTTACTTTCCAAGCAGCGCCAGGTCAGCTCCGTCCCAGCCGGCACGGCGTGTCTCTGTTCCAGACGTATTCCCTGCGGATACAGTCCAGTCCGCAATATTTCTAGTGTTCACAAGGTACCTAGGTAAGTACGTAAGTACGTATCTTGCTGAAAAGGGCAGTCACCACCACCACTCAGTCACCTGACGGCATGAACCCCACCCATACCTGAGTTTTTATAGTCGCCGGCCGACCTCTCTTTTGAACTTCTGCTCTTCCCTAGGTAGGTAAGTACCTACCTGAAAATGGCCGTACAAGGCGTGCAAGCCCCATTTGACTTGCCGCCCCAGTTACCGTGCGTCGAGCGCCAAAGAGGTCGTGGAATCGAACGGGCAATCCAAAGGCCTGCAGGTCGAGTTCTCGTTCGGGCCGGGAGCGCCACAGTTTCGTGCAGAAATTTGAGGAATCGATGCAGCCGTTCAGGGGGGTCACCAGGTCAGCAGCCCCGGCGATCGGCGGGTGGGTGGGTCTTTCAGGGACCCGAGTGGCTCAAGTGGCTCAAGTGGTCCCGCCATCCAATTTCCACAGGGCGGCCCGCGAGCTTAAAATCGTTTAAAAACGGCGCGGCAACCTTCAGCTCTCGGACATCTTCGCGAAAAAGGGCAGGAAAGCCGAGACAATCCCCTGCTTGCGTGGGATCCTCCGTGACAACCAAGCACGCCAAGCAATCCTTCGTGCCATCATGCTCCTTTCGGCTGCTTGTTCATTAGTTAAACCGCGAAACTACGAATGAGCTCTCGATCTGCTATACTATGGAACCCAAGATCGCGAGCTAAGAATCTGCTTAGAGCCTGCTTGCCAGGCTCTCTAGGCTGCCAATCTTTCGCTCTCCTTCGAGGGACGGATTTCAGAGACAAGGAGAGAAGAAAGAGAAGGGAGGGACTATGAACGTATGGCATGCCTGTGCCCCCTTGTTTGGCCCGTCGACCTGTTGGCACGTCCAATGGGCTGATCCAATAGGTTGCAGCCAGACGGGCTATTTTTGCACCGCCACCACCCTCGCGCCCAACCCAACAAGCAGCAGCTGCGGCTCTGCGTCTGGACAGTCTGCCTTGGGGGGTACTGGGGGTTGCAATGCGAGACAAGTGCTTGAATTGTGGGCATGCGTGGGACATTGAGCGGCGTCGCCTGGTCCTCCCGCTTTCCTTGGCATATACATTAGGTCCCTATGGACGGGCTCGCTACTGAGCTGCTACTTGTATCTCCGCATGTTACAGAAGGTAGCCCCGTCCACACCTGACGAATTCGAGTGAACTCGTCTCTCTTCGCTTCGTCTCCTTCGCTCTGCTGCTCCGCTTCTCCCTACCCTGCTCTCCTTAGGCAGGTAGGTATGTACGCAGGCAGCCACGCTCGTTAGCAACCATCGCAACAGCAACGCCTTCCCGAACGCAACGCCTCTCGAGACCATGTCCCCGGAAACCGAGGAAATATGGGCGATCGTGAACGTCGTCATGGCGGGCATCATGATCAAGCCGCTGTTCATCATCTGGGTGATCAGCCTGTGTCTGGCCCGCCGCCGCCGCGACCCAGCCCGGGTCGCCTTCAGCTGGATGAAAGCAACCTTTGCCTTTGAGATCGCGTGAGTCTGTCCCCTCGTGCCGTCTCTCGTCTCTGCTGGCTGACAACGCGGGGGCTGCAGGAACCTGATCTGCTTAGTCGTTGCCGACGTGACCACCATTATCTGGGCCACCTACGAGGACTCGGGCACCGATCCCGCGAGCGACGAAAACCTCCTGATCACGATACTGCAGGTTGACGACCGCGTGGGCTCCCTGTCCCAGCTGTTCGAGATCATCGCCGACTGCCTCATGATCGTCACCTTCGCCGAGCTCGGCATCGGCTTCTTGTACGTCTTCAGCCGCACACGCGACACCACCCAGCGCGCCCTGCGCTACACCGCCTACGGCGTCGCGGCGGTGCTCCTCGTACTCGGCATCGCCTTCTACGGCGAGCTCAACGCGGCGTTTAGCTCTTTGTACAGCGGCAACTACGTGAATGTGTATGAACCGTACTTGCACAGGCTGCGCTCCTCGCGCCTGATGTTTGGCGCCTTCTGCATCCTCAACTGGATCGTCTCCATCGGCCCCCTCGTGCTCGCCAGCTTCGTCATGCACAAGCACAGACGGGCCCCGGCCACTAGGAACGTATGCGTAACCCCCCGCTTCTTTTAACAGTCGTGTCGCGCAGCGAGAGGAGAGAGAGAGAGAAAGCTAAAATAAAAAAAAATTGGCCTGGGACAGTCCGCCGCCCTCTTCCTGACCGCCACCATCCTGTGGTTCCTCCGCTGGACCTGGTTCCTCGCCTACAATGCTGCATGGATACTGCCAGCCGTCGCCCAGATACCGGCCTCCTATAGCGCCATCGACCCCGTGCTCAACACATGGCTGTTCTTCATCGTCCTAGTGCTCATCTTCACCATCGGCGTGCGCAAGCACAAGGGCCTCTGGAGCACGCCGCAGCGGTGGATGGACGGCGGCGCCGCGGCTCCTGGCGGAACCGGGCCGCAGTCTATGGTGACGATGCCGCTGCCTTCCGGGCAGAATGAGCTCCAGCACCACCAGCAGCAGCCCTACGTCTTCCAGCAGCCGGGGGCGCCGTATCAACACTACCCCCAGCAGACGCCCTACTCGCCGCAACAGCCGGGGATCTATGCGCAGCCTCCGCCGCCGTTCGAGGTCGCGAGCAGCCCGGCGCCGCCGCAGCAGTTCCACACGCCGACAGTCGAGCAGGAGACTCATGCGTACGAGATGAAGGCCTGATTGGCTTCTACAAGGGGAGGAGGGAGGAGGTGTAGGGCCACAAAAAGAAGGAACCCATGTCGACGCAGAGTCGTCTTTCTTTTCCCTGTTTTATTTATTTCGAGCAATGATACCACTCGCATATTTTGAATATCGCCTCCAGTTGCTTGGGTCGGGGCGGAGTAGCGAGTGACGTTGTGCCATACATACCTCGGCCTTGTTAAGTATCTAAGGTACCTGCCTAGAGCAGTATATCGTCAGATAGCAGACAGAATGTCGCCCAGCGGAATCATGCCGAGATGTGATGACAAGCTGCTCATACTGGTTCCGACCGAAAAGGGCAAGAGAGAGCCTTTGGGTCGTCTAAGCTGCCTGGTACGTATTACACCGCAGGACTACCGAATATGTATAATCTATGCCCCGTATATACAGCGGCGTTGGCCCCTTATTGGCGTTCAGGAGATTACGGTCCCCCTCACTTGTCCTTGCCGTCCCCGCCCTCCGGGGGGACCGTGTATAGCTCGGCGCCGCCCTTGGGCCACGCCTGGGCAACGTACCTTTAGAGAAAGACACAGGCAGAGTCAGCATCATAGAGCGACGGAGGCGGGGGGCAGGGATGTACGGCTGGTGCAGCTGGCCTACTTTGTGTGGCTTCCCCGGGCGGCGAGCTCGCCTTTCTCGTTGATGAACGTGATGCTGGTGAAGGCGAGGGTCTTACCGACTGTGCGTGGCGCGGGGTGGGGGGGTTTGTTAGCAAGCCCACCCTTTCCACCGTCAAAAGTCTCGAGTCACGAGCCGGGGAGGTTGGGGGTTCGTTACTCTTTTCACAAACAGCGGTCGCTTTTATCTTGTGACCGGCCCGGCCACCATTGTTCAGGTACGTTACTGCTCGACGTCAGCGTCTCTGAACCAAGACTTAGATAACGTGGCAACAGAGCTAGCAAAAAGCGAGGGGATCTGAATGAGATGGAGAATGCCTCTACCGTTGATGTCCGTCGATACGCCCGTAGCGTAGAGCCCGTGAGAGGCCACGGCCAGCGAGCCGCCGAGGTCGACCATGCTGGCGATGGTGCCGCCATGAAGGCCCTTGAGCCGGTTCTTTGCAGCGCAGCTCGCTCGTCAGTGGCCAGGCATTCACTCATCCCCTCTGGTTTGCACGTGGCAGCCGTACCGTGTGGTCTGACGTTATATCAAGCTCGAAGTCGACCTTCCCTGGCGCCGCGTGCGTCACCCGGATCTGCTTCGAAGTTAGAAGGCCTAACCGAGCCATTTCGGACGCAGGCGGTAGGCACTGACATGAGGTCCAAAAAGTCTACAATAATGTAATCAGTAAGGCCGTTCCAACTCATATCGAGACGGAAGTTGGCCCGTCTATTTACCTCGGTTCGAGGCCGGACTCGGCCATGAACGACTTCAGTACCTGCTTCCGCGTCAATGCCAGGGCCGTTTGAACAATGAAGGCCAGATCGGGCGAACGTACGGACTGTACAAACTTCGAGGGTGTCAATTTGGGCCCCATGTCGAAGCCGTGATGTGAGCACTCGATGTTCAAGTGTATGCCAACCTTGCATGTCCCGGAGCTGTCCAAGTAAACTGGAAGTTGGAGTTCAGTAATGTAGTAAGTACCTCGGCAATAGGCGCTATCTCTACCTGTATAATCCGTACATCGCAGGCTTCCAGGTTCCGTGGACGGGTTCAGTTGCTGTGATTGGCGGGCTGACCCCCCTGTGTAGGGACGGCGTTCTCGCCTGTAGAGTGGGCCGCATCAAGCTATAACGCGCTGGAGCTCTTTCCAACGGCGGGGCTGGTTAGAAGCAGCGCCATGATCTACCTCCTACCGTGTTCGCCGTTAACTTCATGCTCTTGCTAGCTCCCCACTTCACCCACTACTTCAAGGTCTTCGGGCCACTTATTTTCAGCTTCATTTAATAACAAATACATGAGACAGCTCGGCCTCCGATTCCTCTTGTTTTCCCGACGCTGCCGTGGCCCGTGACCATGTCGGCCGGCACGCCGTCCCTCACTCTCTCCGAGTACCTGGAGAAGCAGCCGGGCACCAGCTTCCGGCGGCTCTACCAGCAGCCATCGACGACGCTCGCCATCTTCCGGCGCATGCTGCCGTCGATGGCCAAGACCTTCGTCCGAATGATCCTCTACCTCGAGGGCCCGATGTACCTCTCCACCATCGACAACATGGTCCGTCCCGAAGCGAAGCGGCACAAGGACCAGGCGCTCGCCGTCCTGCGGTCGCTGCACATTGCGCAGATCACGAGCGGGACGAAGGACCAGCCGCCGGAGGTGGTGCTCACGATGAACTTCAAGACCTCGTTCCGGCTAGCGCTCGAAGGCGGCGGTAACCACAACAGCTTCGGCGTGCCGAGCGAGATGCCCGTGCCGGCTGAGATCACCATCGCCTTTCTGGACCGCTGGGCGAGGAAGAAGTGGGAGGACATCCTATACTACGTCGTGAATAGCGTTGGCCACTCGTCATCCTCGGGGGACGGTTCCGGGCCGAAGAGCACTGTGAAGGAGCTGCTGCTGGCCGGAGGGCTGGTAGAGCGGAGAGCCGGCATGCCGGGCGGCGTGGGCATCACGCAGACGGGCTTCACCTTTCTGCTTCAGGCGCCTAACGCGCAGGTGTGGACCCTCCTGCTGCAGTGGCTGGAGCACGTGGACCACGGCGAAGACAAGTCGGGCATGGACAGCGTCGACATGCTGAGCTTTCTGTTCATGCTGTCCACACTGGAGCTCGGCCGGGCCTACGACACCAACGCGCTCACGGAGCAGCGCCAGAACATGCTACCCTCGCTCGTCGATTTCGGCCTCATCTACATCCCGCCCCACGACCACTCCTCGCAATACTTCCCCACGCGCTTCGCCACGACGCTGACCAGCAGCGCCGCGGCCCTGCGCACCATCACGATGGGGTCCGCCGCCGCTGTCGGGAGCGCCAATGGCGCAGGGGCCGGGACCGGGGCCGGAGCGGAGGCCGGCGGCGTCTCGGGATCCATCTCGACTAGCGAGGCCAAGGGCGGCATCATCCTGGAGACGAACTACCGGCTGTACGCGTACACGACGTCGCCGCTGCAGATCGCGATCATCGCGCTCTTTACCAAGCTCAGCCAGCGATTTCCCAATATGGTATCGGGCAAGCTGACGCGCGAGTCGGTCCGCCGGGCCATCTCGTACGGCATCACCTCAGACCAGATCATCAGTTACCTGGCCAACAACGCCCACGACCAAATGTACAAGCACGCGGTCGCCGTGAGCCGGCCGATCCTGCCGCCCACCGTGGTGGACCAGATCCGACTCTGGCAACTGGAGAACGAGCGGATGAAGTCGACCAAGGGCTTCCTGTTCAAGGACTTCGAGAAGCCCAGGGAGTACGAGGCGCTCGTGCAGTACGCCGACGAGATTGGCGTGCTCGAGTACCGCAACGACAGGAAGCAGGAGTTCTTCGTCACCAAGCACGAGCAGCTGGCTGCTTTCATCAAGGCGAGGAAGAAGGCCAGCCAGGCCTGATAGGAAGGCGCCGTCGCCGTGCTTGGGGATGCGGGGAGGGATGGAATACGGTTGGAATACAGGGCGTTACGCAGGTGGTTTTCAAGAAAAACACGATATTACAGGCGCCAGGGCTGTGGAAGAGAAAAGATTTATCTTTTCCTTGCGGTGTTCCATCGCGTATCAGGCACCAGACTAAGGCGCATTAGAAACGATGCACACGTTAGAGAGGTCGACAGACAGGGAGACTACGAATGGCGGTTACGAATTGGGAAGGGGGCAGGTCGGCGGGTTGGGCGATTCCGGTAGGCAGAGGTTTGGATTGTTTTCATCTCTCCTTTTACCATGCTGGTATTTCCATGCCAAGCATTGCCGCGTTTAGGGTACTAATACTACCTCCTAGATCCGCACCCGCCGTCGGTCGTTCAGCCCTCCCTCGCTCATTTCCAAATACTGGCGCTGGCCGTGCCGGCCTCCTTCCCCCGCTGGTAGGTGGCGCTCAGGGAGTCGTAGAGCTGCCTAACGCGGCCCACCTCGGCGGTCCAGCGGGCCCTCTCGTCCGAGTCGTCGACGTCGGCGAGAAGGTCTGCGAGGCTCCGGGCCGTGAAGAACTTGTTGCGGCGGTTGTACAGCGGGCGGGCGCCGAGGGACTCGGGCGTGTCGGACGGCGCCGGCACGCGGAAGACGGCCTCGAGGATGTCGATGTCGTGGGGGATAGCGAACAGGTCGCGGCTGTCCTCGTACGTGAACAGGTAGTACACCTCACGGAAGCCGGCCCAGGTGATACCACTGAGACACAGCGAGCACGGCTCGTGCGTGGCGAAGAAGACGCAGTCCCCCGGCGCCGGCCGGCTTTCTGTCGCGAAGAACTGCTGGATGCAGTTGATCTCGCCGTGCAGCAGCGGCGATGCCTGCTCGTTGTTGGTGGCCACGGTGTGCGGCTGCAGATCCGCCCGCGCCAGGATGGCGGCCCCGAACAGCTTACTGCCCGACGCGACGCCGGCCCGGGTCAGCGGCACGATCTTGTCCTCCGCCACGTGGAGCAAGCTCGACAGCAGCTCCGAGGGCGAGTGGGAGGACGAGGGCGGGGTCGCTAGTGCCGACATGGTTTGTGCGATTTCGAGAACTGATGAAAACGCCCAAGTAATACGTATGGCGGTTCCCGTGTACGGGAGACAATCAAGGGGATGGGACCCGAGCTGGCGTCCGGGCCGAAGGGGCTTTTTGTACGGAGCATTCATAGCGCATCATGATCTCAGCAGCTGTAGTGTGGCATCCATCGGCGTCAGCCGCAAGGTGCGGCGGCGATAGACGATACGGACGCAACCATTGAGGGAACGCCTTACCGGCTACCTGTAGCCAAGCGGTGACCTCCGACCGCCGACCGCCGAATCTTCGGTGTCGCCAAGTAGGTACCATGTAGGTGGCACGGGGGCCACTAGTGCCTACTACAGTCACTGTGCAAGGACCTTCAGCGGCCTGGTCCTCAGTGTAATCAAACGGAAATGACTAAGCCGCGGTCTCTTCCAGCAGCTGCTCTACCTCTCTCGGGAAAGGATCTCCTGCTCCAGCAAACAGCACTCTGGCCTTTCTTACTAGCTACACTGGATATCTTTCCCAAGTGCCGCCGGACAGAAATGCATTACATCCGGCTATTGCGCCCGCCTGGCCTTTCGGGGCCGAGTGGCGGAAGCAGCCAAAAGAGGGCGGCGGGCTTTCTGGACCTGGTCTTGACCATCACCACCGATCTAGGCGACGCGTTCCTCTGCCCATCCGCGCCCCTCGGGTTATCGATTGTGCTGCAGCCGAGGCGGCTTGCCTCAGACCTAGCGGCCGAGGACATTTCGCCTGAAAATGGCAACCCGGCTCCTCTGCCTCAATATCTCCTCCGGCCAGGCGACGACAACGGCAGATCCTCGCCCTCGTGGCGGGCCGGCATGCGCGTCCTCAAATTGGCGCTCCCTCTGCCGCGCGAGATCGACATGAGAAGTAGTGCGCCTTGGGAAGTGTGCATCGTGGCTGCCGATCCGTCGTTGTCCGCGTCCACGTCGCAGGCTATATTGACGGCCACCCACGGCCAGGTCGTGCCCCTGTGGGTGGACCTGCCTGCTGCCGGCGGGCCTCCATCGCCCTATAATTATGTCGCTCTCCGCTGGCTCCAGGTTGATGGCCGTCCCCAAGCTGGGGGGGGAGCCGCGTGCGTGGCCGTCGAGGAGGAGATCGGCGAGAGCATTGCGCGCCACGTGTGGGATGCGGGCTTGCTCAGCATCGCCTTCCTCGCGGATGCGTGCCTGACCGACGACGACAGTGGAGAGAGGACAAATCCAGGGCGTTCTCGTCCTCGTCCTCGTCCTCATTCTCGCTCCCCCCTCGGCAAGGCGCTGACAGACGACATTCTGGCCGGCACGGGCGAGCTGCGCATCCTCGAACTGGGCTGCGGCGTGGGCATCCTGGGCCTGGGCCTAGCTGCTGTCCTGGCCCGGTCCCGCAGCCTGCACGGCCGAGCCGCCGTCTCCGTCCTGCTGACCGATCTCCCCGAGGCCGAGGAGCGGGCTACAGCCAACATCAGGCGATTCCAGCAGGATGCCGCTGCTCATCCTGCAGCTACCGACGCGATCGACGGTGTCGAGATCACTGTCGAGTACGCCAACCTCGACTGGGAAGACGGACGGCAAGGGCGCTTCGGCGAGAAAGTGGCATCCGCATCCGGGCGATGGGACCTCGTGGTGCTGAGCGACTGCACCTACAATGTGGACGTGCTACCGGCCCTCGTGGAGACCCTGTCGGCCCTGCATGCTGCCTCGTCCTTCTCCTCCCCTCCACCGTGCAGTCATCCGACCAGTGAGGCGACAGCCCTCGTGTCGAATGTGCTGTTGGCCACGAAGCAGCGGCACCCGTCCGAGACGGCTTTGTTTGCCCTGATGACCACGGAGGGCTGGTGGATACGAGAAAGTGCCGTGCTGCCGCTTCCCGTCGCCGGCGCCGATCCCGAGTCGGTTGAGCTGTATCTATTCAGCAAGGGCGAACGAAAGTCGGCGCAAACATGATATATCGCTTTGAGGGGAAGTTTTCTCCGTTCGGGGGCCGAAACGAAAAGAAAATGAAAGAATCAATATGGCATACGGGGCCGTGGCTGGCTACAGCTTCCACAACCGCCGTGACGCATCTCGTGCTACCAGCCTCGCCCGTCTAGGACGCAACTATCCTAATTAGGTAGGTCAGGACTTCACTCCCGCGGCAACTTTACCAGATTACGCTGAGTTGGCTGCATGTACCTAACACGAATATTGTAGGAAGAGGTCGGAACATCGCGTTGTCAAATTATGATCCATGGATGCCTGCTTGGCTTCTCGCAATTTCCATACGATCAAGGGCAACTGAAGACAACAATGGCATTGTGAGAGCACCCGTATCCACAGATAGCTACGCGAGTCATTATGCAACATCCCTAGCCTTGCCATGTGGCGGTAGGCGTGTCTGCCCACTGCGCAGGTAGAGACCTAGTCATATCACGATGGTGGCCCTTTCGCGTATAGCTAACCCTGGTCGGGCATTGCCGACGGGAGTTCTGTTGGTGAGGCCGTTATTCAACAGATGTGCTGATCTGCGAATCACCTACTACGCCTAGGCCTTTTCGTACTGTGCCTATCTTACCTACCTATGTACCTGAGGTAGATTGATATATAAGGGCACGCGATCCGACAGAGAGCTCTGCAGGGAAGAGGAAATAGGAAGCAATGCCAGAGACCTCTACCATCCAAGTTCCCCTCCCTCGCCTATCTATTTTCAAGAAATACTTCCATCATCCATCTTCCTTGATTATGTCCGACAGCATGAAGAAGAAAGGAGACAGTAAAGCAGCAGCCGAGTCGCCGCCCGCCGAAGGAGCCGCCGCCCAAGGCGGGTCGGTCAAAGGCCAACACCGGCTGCTCGACACGATTCTGAAGCTCACCAAGTTGGCCGCGGAAATCACCCGTGACCCCGAAGGGCTAGCTTCTTACAGCCAGGCCGTGGCGTCCCAAGAACAGCTGAAGGAGGAGCTCGAGACGGAACGGGCAGCGGTCAAGTCCCTACGGGAAGAAAACGGCACCCTGACCAAGTATTTCCTTATCGAGTATGAAAAATTCAAGCGCCAGCTGGACGAGGCGCAGGCCCTCGGCGCCAACAACGAGGCGCTGCGCAATGACCTCGCCAAGGCGACGGAGGCAGCCGAGGGACTGGTGCAAAAGCAAAAACAACTCAAGGACGACGCCGCGCGGTCTAAGAAGAGCGCGGACGCAGCCGCACGGAATCTCGAGAGGGTCGAGGCCGAGAAAGGCAAGCTTCGGCTGGAGGCGCAGAACAACACCAACGAGCTACGCCAGCTGAGGCGCCGGCTAGGCCAGGACTACCTTGTCGAGATCAACATTATAAAAATGTTCGTAACCCCCTCTGTTGTCTTCAAATCTCGAGTGGAATTTATTCTAACCTCCCCCTGCCTCAGTCGTGACGATTTCAGCGACTTTGCCCTGCGGTGTCACGATCTCGTGGCCTCGCACTGCAGCGATCTAGAGCCCAGGCCTCAGGTACGGAAGCTAGCCGATCCCACGCAACCTAACAAGGGAGAAAGGCCGACATATATGCCGGAAACAACTAACTCTCTTCCGCATAGCTCTTCCCCGCATTGGATGACGGTCTCCGCTCCTACATCTCCCAGCTCCCACTGCCGACATCGCGGACGAACGAGGCCAAGCTCATGCGGCGCGCTCTCGCGGAGGCAATAGTCGCGCATACGCTAGCAAAGCATGTCTTCACTGACCTGTACCTCCCCGGCAACCTGGACACGCAGCAAGCCATCTCGGCCACGCTGGACTACCTCGGTAGCAGCGACGACTGCGATGCGGTGAACGTCGTGCGGGCGCAGCTGCTACAGGGTTACGACTGGGACGATGAGGAAATACTTTCCGATATTGCCGAGCTAGCCACGGCCGTCGTGCTGAGAGCGCTGGACGGCTGCGGCATCGGCTTCCCATCCAAGGCTGCCCGCGATGAGTTCGAGGAGCGCCTCGAGGAGCTCTTGTCCAAAGGCGTCCGGCTCTGGCAGCCGCTGCAGAAAGCCCAGCACCGGGCCGTCGTCGTCATGCCCCCCGAGCTGGAATGCACCGAGGACAAGAGTATGCATGTTGACTACGGCCTCATAGAGGCGCGGCGAGAAAACAAGGCCGTCGTACCCCTGTTCCCGCAGATCGCCTACGACAAGCACATGGTGTTCTACGGCTCCGGGCTTTGGTCGGGCCAGAAGGCCGTGGTCCAGGCTCAGCAGGAGCTAGAGCGCCAGGAGCTCGAAACCCAGAGAAGTATAAGGGATTTGAGAAATGGCGATCAGGCAAAAACATACGCCCGCATACGGCGCATGAGCATCAACTTAGCGGCCGGTCCGCATGCTCCGAGGCCCAGTAGCGCCTCAGTTGGCATCGTTGGCACTGCAGCCGCTGCTGCTACCGGCAGTAACGGCCGCCCCCAGCTTCAGGACCGCAATAACAATCCCCACTCGGGGAGAAGCTTACAGTCGCCGACTATGTCCCAGGCCCAGCTACAGGCACAGTCACAGGCTCAGTCACGGATCCATCAGCAGCAGATCCACCAGCAGGCCCATCAGCAGCAAGCCCATCAGCAGCAGGCCCATGCCCAGGCCTAGCCTCAAATACAGCCCCAGCCTCAGAGATAGCAAGTCTAGGATCGAAGATTGGGCGGTTGGAGAAGAAATGAGAGAAGAGGGGAGACAGAAAGACGCAGAAGGACACTGACAGAGAGAGGGGGGAGGGAGAGGGGGGAGGGAGAGGGGGGGGCACAGGGACAGATAAATAGAAGTGGAACAACATCTGTAGCATCTCGGCAGAAGGGCAGCGCAAGGTGAAGAGCGGTGCGTGGTGACCAGCCAGGTTCACCGAGGCGTTTTGAATCTGTAGCATGGACCACACAATATTCCAGAAGACGGACTTGCATGATATGCATGATGATATTTCTCGTCCGTACCGATCAACCGCAGAACGCCGCATACGCCGTTGTCCGAGCCCTATTCAGTCCCGAAGCCGGAGTCCAATCCCAACCGAGTCCCTTTCCCTCGCTGCTATGCGAGGCCTTTTACTCCCGTCTTACTCCTAGTTCCCCCGTCTGATCAGAAAGAAAGAGGATGAGGGCGACAAGCAGAGAAGTGCTTATTTCTTAGTGGTGAAGTCGATCTCGTGAGCGGGATCGTATGACGGCTGAGAAGCCTTCTCGCAGGTGCACGAGCCTAGGCAACGCAAGAGGGGACAGAGGTCAGTATCAGTCAAAGGGTCACGGTCAACTAGGGTTGGGGCATCGGCCTCTCACTAGCAGGGCGCGCGCCGCAAGGGCAGACAGCTCCGGTCGGCGCGGTGTTCTCGGCCTGGGCGCGGTCGCAGGTGCACTCGCCAGCACGGCGGCTGCCACACGAGCAACGCGGTCCGGCGGTAGTGTTCTCGGTGGCCGCCTTGTCGCACGAGCAGTGGAGGGCCGACTGCTGTCCGCAGGAGCAGGTCGCCTGCTTCGCTGTAAAGGATAGGTATGATATATTAGCAAGATGCCGGTAACAGCGAGGGTAAATCCAACGAGTAATACGGATTAGGTAGATACGAGTGTGCAAGTTGGGTCCGTAGTGGGGCGAGGAGAGAGTAGAGGGTGGGAGAGCAGAGGGTGGGAGAGCAGAGGGTGGGAGAGCAGAGGGTGGGAGAGCAGGGGCTTGGAGGGGGATAGAGAGAGGGCAAGCCAGAGAAGGAAGGTTGAGCTCACCACAGAGGCATTCCGAGTTGCTCCTGCCGCAGCAGGTCACAGGCTTCACAGTCGCATTGGACATTTTGTTCCGAATATGGATTATTGGGGTGGTGCTGGGGTAGCGGGTTCCAAGTAAGGTAGTGTTTGCAGAATGTTTGCAGTTTGGAGATGAGAAGGACAGAAAATCAAGGGGTCCGAGGCCTTATTTATGGCAGACTGTATCCTGAGTAGTATTTCATGCCTCCATGTCATTCACGCTGCAGGCAGCTTGGAAGCTTGTCAGTGGCGTCACGAGGTGGGCCTGTCAGTCGATGGCCCAGGTGGCTGGGTCATCATAAGCTTTCTGATTGGCCTTAGATAAGTCCAAGCCTAGATCACCGCCCAATCGGCGCTCCTGTATTTGATTTACGTCTGTCCAGCCAATCACGGCATCGCCGAATCGCACTCCCATACGGCCAAACCCGGAACTGGACCGGCCATCCGCCCTCGCAAGCGAATGTTTCTAGCACGTACCGGATCTGGGCATACCTAAGTTGAGGCGACTATAAGTTTGCAGCCTCTGGGGTGTTTCGCTGGCAATTTTCCTCCTTGTGTATGCCTAGACACATAAATGCCCAAAAAGCTTCATCTCCGCCTGTATAAGGCATTCTTTCTCTTGGGCGTCGATACGTGGTCAATCTAAACGGAATGCTTCACCCTTCGACATATTTGATGTAAGGTACATCAAACGGGATGCTGCATTGTTCAGCATCCATAGGTCCATAGGTAGTTCGCCGTCGCGTCGATCCGATGGCGCGACTAACCAACGCGGTGGTTCGCGGTCAGGTTCTGTTCAACATAATGTCGAGCTGTTACATACCCATACCGCTTACACATAGACCCGTGTTGGGTCCCGGATGGAAAGAATAGGAGAGCCTATGCGCGGGTGGACGCAAGTGCTGGGAGAAACAGACTCGGGCATAACAAACTCTCCAGCCAGCTGACGACCGGCTGGCCAAACTGCTGCCAGCCGCCCCATTCTCAGGTTGGGCTGCCTTGGGCTCCACCGTCGGAGGATCGCCTGCAGTGGATGCAGCGAGACGGAGCACAGGAACAATAACAGGCGGTCAATAGGGATAACTTAAAGTACCTACCTAGGTAGGTAGGTAAAATAGGCGTCTCCATCCAGTGATGCTTGGTAATAGATGTTCTGTCCGTTTCCGGAACGCCCTTGTCTCATTGAGAGGCGCCGTGGCTGAACGAGACGTCAATGGCAATTCAGAGCGAAGCGTTCATCCGTACCTTATTTAGGTATTCATTCCCTGCGCGACTGCCTGCATTCCGGCGCACGCCACTGCATAGCAGGGATAAGGCACTTATTTAAGCTCGAATGGAGGCTCCGGATCCTTCTGAGCTTTAATCGATAGGGCTAGCTGCTTGCGGCGAGCTACCCCTGTCGCCCTCCCTTCGTATCTAGGTACCTACGTAAGGGAGCAGCGGCAGAACTGATGGCAGGATGAATGGGCTGCGTTACTATTGTTCGCGGGCGGTGAGTGGAACGAACCATTCAGCCCCCCACCTGGCGGCGTGGTGTGGCCGCTACGCCCAGCGTATTCTGCATTCTTCAGCGCGCCGAAGAGCGACAGCGTGCCTGGCGCTAGGCAAAAACAATAGCTATAATAGCAAAAAAAAAAATCAGCGGGCAGAATCCGCACCCGCGCGCGTCACGAAATATTTCACTTGCCCACAACAGGTCTATTTCTTCCCTCCGTTCTCTCCGCTCTCCCGCAGAACCTGAACCTTTCACCACACTTTTTTTCCACGACGACCCAATTCCTACGTCGACCAGCTTCGGGCATCACTGCAACCGGCAATCTGCTTCCCATCCTTCCGCAAACTCGTTTACTTCCGCGAATTCGTTACTCCCGCGCGAAGCTGCATCGACCTCGTTACGCACTATCCTGCACTTAGCATCTCTCCACCCTGCTTCCGCACTGCATTCTGCATTCTGCGTCTTCCTCATCTGCTCGCGCGCGACACCGGCTGTTTACTTAACAGTCTGGTCTCTCCGTCCGCCGTCTATTGACACACCTCACCCATCATTCTTCATTTTCCTCACCGCATCCTGCGCACTGCACTCTACAGTCAGCTCGGCACCCGCCGCCCGCACTTGATACGCGAAGGCGCGTCTCGTCCCCCTCTCACATAGTCACAATGCCGCCTCGCAAGAGCGCCCGCACTGCTTCGGCAGCCTCTAACTCGAAGACCTCTCCCGCGGCGAAGCTCGCTGGTGTCGAGAAGATCGGCTCCACGACGAGCGTCGGCGCGGCCAAGAATATCCGGACCATCGGCACGATGAAGAACCTCGCGAAGGCTGCCCCTGCCAAGAATACCAAGCCTGCTCAGTCGTCCACTGCCGCCAAGGTGCCCGCAGCCTCCACGAAGCCCGCTGCCAAGACGGCCAGCAAGAAGCGCAAGCTTGAGGATGAGGTTGATGGTGACGACGCCGACGAAAGCGAGCCCCAGCCGAAGAAGGCCAAGACCTCTACCCCTGCCGCTGCGAAGTCTGCGAAATCGGCCAAGCCTGCGAAGGCCGCGGCTACCACTGCTAAGGCGCCTGCGCGCAAGAAGACTCCCGTCGCCGCGTCCAAGTCCCGCTCGCGTAAAGCCACCGAAGAGATCGCTTCCACTCCCGCTGCCGACATTGAGGACGACAAGGAGAACGAGCAACCTGCCGGCAAGGCCGTGAACGGCATCAAGAAGCGAGCTGCCTCCGTCCTGTCTACCAAGTCGCAGGCGGCAGATGAGGGCGATGATCAGAAGGCACCCGCCGCGAAGAAGACCAAGGCTGTCCCGAAGACCGCCCCGAAGGCCGCGGCTCCCGTCAAGAAGCCCACTGCGAAGATCGGCGTCAAGATTAACGAGGCACCCAAGCAGGTCCTAGACGTCTATGTCTTCGGCGAGGGTAGCTCCGGCGAACTGGGCCTCGGCAGCGTCAAGCTCGACGGCAAGAAGCCGATCGATGTGAAGCGCCCCCGTCTGAACCCTAAGTTGTCGGCCAAGGACGTCGGCGTTGTTCAGGTCGCGAGTGGCGGCATGCATGCTCTTGCTCTTACGCGCGACAATAGGATTCTCACATGGGGCGTTAATGATCAGGGTGCTCTGGGCAGAGACACCACCTGGGATGGCGGTCTTCGCGATGCTGATGACGACTCCGAGTCCGAGGACGGTGACGATACCGGCATCAACCCGGTCGAGAGCAACCCGGCCGAGATCGACATGGACGACGTCGCCCCTGGCACTAAGTTCACTCAGATCGCAGCTTCCGACAGCGCCTCTTTCGCCGTTACTGAGGATGGCCGTGTTTACGGATGGGGCACGTTCAGAGTACGTCCCTCTAGTTTCTATTTTCTCATCGATAGGCACATGCTGATCTAGTCCTCTAGGCGAGCGACGGCATCCTGGGTTTCACCAAGGATATTCTAGTCCAGAAGACCCCCATGCTCCTGCCTGAGCCGAAGAAGGTGAAATACCTCACTACGGGCTCGAACCACGTCATGGCACTGGATAGCAAGGGCAAAGTCTTCACCTGGGGCTGCCCCGAGCAGAACCAGCTCGGTCGTCGCTGCGTGCAGCGCGACCTCAAGGAGTCCGCCCTGCGCCCGGGCGGCGTCGGCTTCAAGCGCGGCGTCCACATCGAGAAGATCGCTTGCGGTTCGTACCACAGTTTCGCCGTCGACCAGAACGGCAAGGTGTACGCTTGGGGTCTCAATAACTTCGGAGAGCTCGGCATTGAGGAAGGCGCGGGTGATTCCGATGCCGCCGTGCTCGATGCCACTCTCATTGAGCCCCTCGCCGACCACCAGGTCGTCGACATCGCGGGTGGGGAGCACCACTCCCTCGCTTGCACCTCCGAGGGCAAGCTCCTAACCTGGGGCCGCATCGACGGTCACCAAGTTGGCCTCTCCGCGGAGGCATTCTCACCGGAGAACACCATTTTTGACGAGTTCGGCAAGCCTCGGATCCTGAAGCAGCCGACCGTCGTGCCGGGTAAGCCCCCCCCCCCCCCCCCTTTACTCGGACGGAAGAGCCTATTCCCGGCATCCCAATGCTGCGATGTGTGGTATACTAAGTGTCTTGTCATCCATCATTATATAGCCATCCCGGCCGTTGAGAAGGTTGCCGCCGGTACCGACAACAGCTTCGCCCTCACCCCAGAGGGCCGCGTCTACTCCTGGGGCTTCTCAGCCAATTACCAGACCGGCCAGGGCACCTCCGATGACGTGGAGGTGCCCACCCTCATCGATAACACGGCCATCCGCGAGAAGAAGATCATCTTTGCGGGTCCTGGCGGTCAATTTTCGATACTCGCAAGCGTTAGCGAGGATGTCGAGATGGCCAACGCCTAAGGGCGTTGGGATGGCAATTTGGTTCCGGCGGGGTAGGGGGGGGAGGGGGGCAATACGACGTGACGAGGCATACGAGAAATGCCGGCCAATACTACAAGAGGTGGTGATGAACAACTAAAGGCGAAAAGAGGAGGTACGGCCTGGAGGAGGTTATGTTTGTTTATCTGTATCAACATCATGTCCGTGCGTGGCTCGCCACGTGATTCATTTCCTGTTTCCTTTTCTGTTTTTAACCCACAGGCTATCAACGGCGGGCCCGGTCAGTCGGTCAGTCCGCCTAGGAAATGGACGGCGTGGGGGGTGGCCCTGCGCGTATCATGAATCTACCTCCCATGGAGACGGGAGGAGTAGATACTTGTTGAAGGTGATCAAAGCGGCGATGATTTTGGTTTTAGTTTCCTTTTTTCCCATTTCTCTCCCGGCCCCTCTACATAATCATGGGATATGGCGCCCTGGTATGCTGGAGCCGGCCCGTATCTGGGTTGGATCTAGCGGCGCCGGTTCCCTTTTTCTTTCCAGCATTCGCATGTTGGGCAGTGGGTGCTTCGGTTCGTACTTAGGTATAGAGGTTCGTTTTTGGGCGGGCGCGGCATTGGATGGGCGGTATAGCATCAAAATTTCATTGTTCACGTTAACTTCACGTCCACGTCCTCGTTCACGTGCCTACCTAGATTCCTTTCTGGATTTTCAGACTTGATGGTATCGCTTCTATCGTACAGATGCAATATTCACGGCTATCTACTAACTCAGTATAAGGTGCCGAGACGAGAGGGCGGAGACATCGCCAGTTCCACCTCCCATCCAGTCCCCGCCTCCGTCACAAGATCAACGCATCGTATCGGATCGTACCAACTCCGTAGGTATTTATCCGCTACCTACAAGCAGGTACCTACCTACATAGGTACCTACCTAGGTACAGGTAGGCAGATAGATGGACTACCAACATAGCCACCTGACCTCCACGCCTCATCGTCCCCCCACGCTGCGTCCTCTCCCTTCTGGTCAGACCGCGGCCGCGAGAGCGTACATCGCCACCAGAAAACACGGCCGGAGACGCGCATTCCCGCCTCTCGCAGCCTGCGGCATTTGCAGCCAGCACGCACTTGACTGCGCCAGTCTTCTCGCAGCATCGCCTCTCCCCCCCCCCCCCACCATCCCCTAGATGTTGTGCTTCTCCACGCGCTTCTCTCTCCCTGTCACTGTCGCTTATCGTCGGCACGGCGGTATGGTATACAACGGAGGCCCGTTTACGACAGGATGTGCGAAATGAATCTATTTTTACATCGAAGTAGGTATGGTAATGCCACGGATGGCTCTGCTTTCTTCCTTCGCTCAGGCCCCGCCAGCAGTACCGCTGCCGGCGATGGCGCGGGAGATGACGGAGCCGCTGCCGCGGGAGGAGAAGACGCCCATGATGCCGAATCCGACGTAGAAGAGGGCGAGGGGGTAGGCGACTAGGCCGCGCATGCCACGCATGCGGCCGACAGCGCAGAACATGCCCGAGGCGCTATAAGTGCACCACATGATGGCAGCGCTGGTGATGACGATGCCCAAGGGCGTGTCCATGGGCAGCACGATGCCGACCAGCGAGGTGGCCACCAGGGGAAGCAGGCAGTAGCCCAGCACGCTGGCGGAGCGCGCGAACGTCAGCGTGCTGGACAGCTGGTGCGCGGCGTCGCGGTCGTCGACACCCATGCCGCTGCCGACGCCGCTGCCGCCCGCGACGACGGAGGGCGAACGAGCGGGGTAGGAGGGGGGCGGCGAGGCGTACGCGCCAGCCTGCGGGCCTGGGGCGCCGGGACCGGCGCCAGAGGAGGGTGCGAGGTGGAGGTCGGAGGGCGACATGAGGGAGAGGATGGTGTGCAGGGAGGTCGAGCCCAGCAGGGCGAGGCCGTAGATGTAGCCGAAGTGCACCTTGCCGGACAGGAGGAGGAAGGTGCCGTACAGCAGCGCGAACAGGATGGGCCCGCCGAGGTCCGCGTCGTCCATCAGGTGCTGGTCTATGCGCTGGAAGGGGTTGAGCACGGCGAAGGTCTGTGTCGCGCGCGTCCGCCGTCGAGGTCAGCCCGCCTGCAAGATGAAGAATAGGGAGGGGGAGGAAAGGGAGGAAGAGCTGACCTTGGCCTGGATGTGTCCGAAGTTGACCCCCAACTCCTCTAGCAACGGCGGCTCGCCCTCGTACCCCTCCGTCGACAGCGCCGCGAGCCAGCCCGTCCGCAAGCCCCCTTGCTCGCCCATCCGCCCCGACACGCCTGGCCCGCCGAAACCAGCGTTGAAACCACCGCCGCCGCCGCCGCCGCTGATGTGCCCGGACGGGTAAGCCGAGGCCCCTCCGCCACCATAGCCGCCGCTGCCGCCGCCTTGTGGGCCTGGGATGCCGGGGGAGTAGGACGGCGTGGTATAGAACTGGAGATTCTGCGCGGAGGAGGGCCCGTAGGCCGGGTTGCCCTGCTGGCCGCCGTAGTATTGCGACATTGCCTTGTCTTGCGTGACCGGGAGTTTCGCAGACGAGAAAGGGAAGATAAGAGGGAATGAACAAAAGCAGTCGTGCGGGGTAGGGCACTCGGCTGGGGATTTTACGAGTGTCGTGGTGGGAAAACGTGGCGCTCTTGTTAGACTTTCGCGATGTCAGAAGCTCCAGCTGGCTCGTAGGCCAGGCAAGTTGGTATGGAGGTGTTTGTTGCCTGAGGATTAGGGGAGTGTGGGCCCGTTTTAGGGGCTGCCACAGCGGCTGCCTGCTGTAGCCTGCCGGCTCAGCCTCCTCCAATGCCTGCAATGTTGGGCCAACCAGAGCGGGCCGTGGATCCCCTAGGCGCAAGGGCCTACCGGACTGGAAGGGAAGTTCCACAGATCCGGCGAGTCGGCAGAAAAAATCCCGATAACTCCAGCGGCGAACCAGATAAGCGAATGGTCCCTACTAACAATTTTTTTTTCGGCTGCTGAGGCTTTCCACATTGCCATTGTACTGAGTGGCGCCATTCTCTGTCCTCTCGGGAGATCGCACTTTTTTTCTTTTCTCGCGACCTCCCCCTCCTCCTCCTTCTCCTCCTTGTCTGGTATCTTCCCCCAAAGCGAGAACGGCCAACAAGGGGCGCTTGCCTCCGTCTCGGCAGTGACAAAATGGTGAGAACCAGCTTTCTTCCCCTCCTTTCTTCCCTGTCCTTATTTCCCCTCCACTTTAGCTAACAGGCGATATTTGCTCCCCTCCAACAGGCACACCGATTAATAACACAAGTCGTCCTCATCGGCTCGCGGGTGCTCGGACGCGCCTTTACGGAAGCGTACAAGCAGGCCTCGGCGTCGAGCCAGTACCAGCGGGCAGCCGCCAAGGCGGGCGGCGTCGGGGCGTCGGGGCGCGCGAGCCTATCGACGGGCATGACGCTGGACGAGGCGTGCAAGATCCTGAACGTTAAGCCGCCACAGGGCGGCAAGGCCGACGCGGAGGAGGTGTTTGCGCGCTTCAAGAAGCTGTTCGACGCCAACGACCCCGACAAGGGCGGCAGCTTCTACCTGCAGAGCAAGGTGCTGCGCGCGCGCGAGCGCATCGAGGCCGAGATCCGTCCGCTACAGGAAAAGGCCGCGCAGGAGGCCGAGGTCGGCGCCGGCTTCAAGCCCAAGCTGTACAAGGACCGGTGACCCGCCGCCGCCGCCAAGCCCGGGCCCGGCTGAGGGAGCCCGGCGCATCGCGGCACAGCGTCGGAGAGTCCCCTCCCCGAGAACAGAGCGGGGACAGCCCTTTTCGAATCCGATTTTCGAATACGAAAACCAACGAAGGGCGCGCTGGCGTATTCTTCTACTATCCTCACCGCTACGATGCGGCCCTCCCGCGGGAAACGGAAGTTCCTACCTCTCGGAGTGCTTTCTTTCCCGGTACATACAGTCTACCACCACCATACAGACATACATCTTCACTCTTCGGCATCTAGGGGGGCGTTATAGCCAGGCGTTCATCGGCGCAGATCCTGTGCCTACTGCATTGGACATGGTTGCTTTTTAAAGGAGATGACGGGTGGGTGGCAAGGAAAGGAGTAGGAGTAGAAATCTGCGGATATTCCGGCATTGCGTGTGTCCGTTTCTAGGGACCTAGGGGAGAGAGAAGGAAAAAAAATTCTAAGAAGGGGAAAGCCTCAGGGGGGCTCCCCTGGACCTATCTACCTGTACTTGAACTTAGACGACGCGACCAACTGAGGAGCATGCGGCATGTAACTATTTACCT
The DNA here is from genome assembly GCA_022813145.1 of Barbatosphaeria neglecta. Taxonomy (NCBI): domain Eukaryota; kingdom Fungi; phylum Ascomycota; class Sordariomycetes; order Barbatosphaeriales; family Barbatosphaeriaceae; genus Barbatosphaeria; species Barbatosphaeria neglecta. Next base: position 75,224 of record JAKLNC010000014.1, on the reverse strand, counting down.
CCATAGTAATATCCTGTACCACTACTTCACCTTCACCTCTTTTATAATCTATCGGGCGAGCAGTTTTAGACTCCTACGTCCCGCTGGTCGCGTTCCCGGCGTAATGATGCTCCTCAATCTCCATCGCGCCTCTATTTTCCGTCCGGGTCCGGGTGTCTGATCGCTATGGCCGATCACGCCGCGTTCTCCGGGTAGCACGTCCCTTCATGCTTCTAGACCGCCGGGCGGCATTGAACGATCCACCTGGGCATACACACCTTATCTTGCTTTTTTTTTTTCCTCCCTACTCTCACCGGACAGCTCGGCCCTTTGGGGGGGGGGGGGGGGGGGGGGGGGGGGGGGGGGGGGGGGGGGGGGGGGGGGGGGGGGGGGGGGGGG
>JAKLNC010000014.1:17862-74836 GCA_022813145.1 Barbatosphaeria neglecta | reverse complement strand
CGCCGGGCGGGATTGCACGCTCCCCCGGGGCCTACACCCCGTTACGTGGCTTTAGTTTTTCCCCCCCACCCCCCCCCCCCCCCCCGCCCACCCACCCCCCCCCCCCCCCCCTCCCTCACTCCGTCAGGATCGGATCGTCGCCGTCTGAGCTCGAGCTCGAACCCGGGTTCGTCCACTTCTGGTGCGGCTGCGCTGTCGGAAGCCAGGCCGGCAGTAGAACAGAACAGACGGGGTGCAGCGGAACTCCTTTTCCCCTTCTTCAATTTCCTAACCCTCTTATCTACCTGTAGGCATCTACCCAGGTAGGTAGGTGTCATATTGCAATGCAACGGCAGGTTCTTCGTAGGGTGTATTAGAAGGAACCCACAGGGTAAAGACGTCAAAACAGGGTATCTGTATTAGATGGGCCAACTACTCCTTCCTGAAGTCGAACACTCTACCTCCCAGCCAAGCGCCGTGCATATCCAGCTGTGTATGTGCAGTGCGTATCTACCTCCCTACCTAGGTATCTGTGTGTGTAGTCTTATCTAGTATGCATGCGTGCGTGTACAGTATGTCCACGATCCAGCATGGGCCAGCCCACTTCCCTCCCCTCGTCCTCGTCTAAAGTAGCCCACTAGTATTAGGTACATCGGTAGTTGCATCAGCGCGAAGAAAGTCATATATAATAGAAACAAGCAAAAGAAATAAGGAGAAAAAGGGTTATAGAATATAGAGAAATTCGTAGTCTATTACATCGCACGGCCGACGCCGACACTGCCGTAGCCGTAGGTCCCCCGACCAGCGGCGTGAGGCGCTGGTACTGGCGGCTGCAGTCGACTCCCCGTAGCCGAAGGGGGATGCGCCTCGTCGGCGCCGCTGTTATAGCCACCCGTCCCCGTCCCGGTGCCGTAGCCCTCAGCGCCGAGGGCGGCGGAGCTAGGTACAGCTGAGGCGCGACGCGTGCCCGGGCCGCTGGGGCCGGCCTCGGGACCAAGGCTACCGCCAAATTCGCTAGCGATGCTCCAGTCGCCCGGGTCCTGCGGCGTCGTGTTGCCCGTCGTGTCCTCCATGAACAAACTATAGCCGGGCCCGGCATGGCCGGGCGGCATGGGAAACGTACGCGTCGACTTGGACCGGCTCGACGGCGGCGGCTGGATCACGATCCGCACCTCGCCTGGGTTGTTGTTCCCCGGCCGCTGCGCGCGGGGGGACAGGTCCATCCCCGCCAACACACCGGGGACGCTGCTGACGGGGCTGCCTCCGTTGCCCCCCTGAGACGCAAACTGCTGCCGGTTCCCAGCGCTCCTTGCGCGGCGGTGCCGGATGAACTTCCGGATGAGCAGGGCGACGACAACCAGGAAGACGACGAAGGCGATGGCACCCAGGACGATCCCGGCGATCTCGTTCGAGCTCAAGCCAGAGTTCCCCAGCGGGAATGGCGGCTCCTCCGGCGGGACAGGTGCCGTGGTCGTCGGAGGAGGACTGGCCATGGTGACGGGATTGGCACCGCTCGTGGCGCTACTGCTGGTGCCGGTAGAGCCGGGAAGAGAAGTCAAGCCGTTCGAGCTTTCTGTCGCGGTCGGAGATGAGGTTCCGGAGGGCGTGGTACTCCCCCCAGGTGGGTTAATGCCACTGGCACTGGCGCTACCGCCACCGCTCTGACCTGGGCTCGATGTCGGAATCGTGGTCAGGCTCGAGATGGGGATCGGGAGCGGCGCGGACGATGCGATGGGTGTGGTCGAGGGAATGGGTTGTGGGGTTGACGGGGGCGTCGATGGCGGTGCTGATGGCGGTGGCGGTGGTGGTATCGGGGTCGGCGACCCTGTTGGGTTTCCCACTGTTGTGGGAGGAGTGGCCACCGGTGTTGTCGATCCCGGGATGGTGCCTGGTGGCAGTCCCGTCACTGGGGGGACGAAGATGGTCGTGGTGGTGAACACGGTCGTGATCGCGTTGGGCGCGACGGTGACTGTGATAAAAACGGTATTAAAGACAGTCGTTGTCGAGATGGATGTCGTCGTGACCGTCGTCGTGACATCTTTTGTGATTGTCGAGGTAGTCGTGGAGGCTGCGGCTGCGGCGTCTAATTGGCGAGCAACCGCCCTGCTGCCGTCTCTCCCAGGCACAGCGGGAGGAGCGGCGGCTCTGTCGGCCCTCCGCCCTCGTAACGCCATGCGCCTGGCTCCGGCCGATGGGTTAATAGCGCTGACCGTGACGGTGTCCGTCTCGGTCTTCTGGGACGGGTTGACCGCCGTGATGGTGCCGGTGACTGTCGACACTACGGCGGTGGTCTTGGGCGGAGCCGCGGCCGTGCTCGTATGCGTGATCGTGGTGGTGACGAAGACGGTCGAGATCCCCCGCGGGCTAGTCCTGCTAGATAGTATTAGATGCTGTAGGCCCTCTTTGTGTTCCCACGACACGATGCATGTTCCCGCTACTAGTGAGCAAGTACTCGAGGAAATCTGGTATAATACGCACTGGGGCGGTGAGCAGCCATTATCTCCGCATGCCTGCCCATTGTCCGGACAGCAGGACCCTTCCCCGTCCGCGCCGATGCAGCACCTGAACCCCGAGGCACAGCAGCTGTAGCCCCCCGCCCCGTCTGGACAACATGTCGAGCATCCGCTGCAGACCGGTCCGCTGCCCTTGTCGGAAGCACAGACGATGGGAGCGGACGGGGAGCATTCGTCATCTCTCGGCGCCAACAGGGTCCATAATCTCTCAAATGTCTTTGATCTCTTGAGATTCTGAGATCTCGTATGCTGCACTTGGCCGACTGGCCAGCTCGGGTCGATTTCGAGAATGACTGCTGGAGTCTGGGATGGGAGGCTGCTTTGTGGACGGCTACCTCCCAACGCCCCCGGCAGTCCAACATCTTGTCGTGAACCCGTGACCGAAGCGGGAGCTATTGAGGTTGCTGCTGCTTCTTCTTCGCCTACCGCTTCTCCTCCTGCTCCTGCTCTTCCCTCCGCGGACAGGGGTGACGCTCGCACGAGGGCAACTGCTAGGCCAGCAAGCAGGGTTTTCAAACCCCATGAAACCAGCATACTTCAGGGCTTCGCATCCTGCCCACCATCCCAGGGCCCGGCGATGCCTAAAATCAGGACGCAAGAGAGGGGAGAAGGATGGGGGAAGGGAGGTAAGTTGAGGTGGGGCGAGACGATGAGCGAGGAAGCAGCTCGAGGCGCAAAAGAAAGAGAGACAAGAGGGAAAGAAAAGAAAAGAAAAGAGAAAAGAAGAGAAGATCAGCTGGGGTCGTCAACTAGACGGAGGCAACTGTGAATCATGAGAGAGATGGAGAGAGACGGAGAGAGGAGGAGGGGGAGGATGGAAGATAGAGGAGAGCCGACGACGTAGTAGAGATGGCAGGGAAATTGAGGTGGACAGCCAGGGCCAGAAAAAAACAAAAGGGCATGACGAGTAAATTGAAGGACGACCGGGCGTGTGCAGAAGGGGACATACAGATGGTAAGCTGCCATGCAATAAGCTGCCATGCGGTGTCACGAACCGTGCCGGTCGCACAGCTCGGCCTCCAGCTGCCACCTGAACCCACCCTCAGCCTCCGGCAAGGTCTCATCTACCGTCCATAGGTGAGCATCCAGCTGGCTCGCTCTCCCTCCCTCGCTGTCTGATCTTGATTGCCGAGCTCCCCAAACTTCGGATGACGCCGTAGAGTCGATCGATCTGGGAACGACGGAGGGAGGGTAGGAGGGGGTGACCTTTCAGCAGGCATGATTTTGATCATCTCCATGGGACAGGTCGGGCCCAGCCCTACTATCTCCAACCATGGAAAGGATCTTTACCACCCGCGTTCTAAGCGGGAAAGCCTGGCTCGAGGCTCATCGACCCTGGACCGGTAAGCCGGAAAGCTGGAGAGGGGGGAACGGGGGTGGCCTGGGGCGAGGATTCTGGAAGGCGTCGACGGGTGGGCCGCAACTGGGGGTCTGGATGACTGAGCCGGCTCGAAGGTTCGAGGGGACCGGCGGAAGGCGGGAAGAGACGGGTTCATGCCCACATCCCCCCTTAGTGGGCGGCGGACAACGCATGGCGGCCGGGATCGAAAGAGGAAAGAGATTGGCCTGGCACGCCTGGCTAAGGCAGTCTGGGCCGACGGATAGATGGACGTTGGCCATATCTGAGCCGGGAGGAGGGACGGCTCGGTCAAGTATTGACCATGCTAACTACCTGACCTAGGTAGGTACCCAAAGGTAACCATGGCGGAACCGGTGCCGCCATCCACGCCAATTGACCACTCGGTCTATCTGTCTCTGACTCAATGTGTGGCCTGTCTCGGTGGAGGCGAGGGGAGAACGAGACACGCACGCAAGAGTAGGAACTTAGCTTAGTACCCGATTTAGGTAATCAAGTTAGGGGCCGCCATCCATCCTGCGCTGTTCCTTGGAAATTCGAGTCTGAGCGCACGCATTTACCCGCGCAGGGGGACGGGGCGGAGGGGAGCAGCTGAGCTCGGATGAAGATGGACGATGGATGCGAGATGGATGGGCGATGGATGGGCGATGGATGGGCACGAAGGTCCATTGTGGCGACTCCGGTCTGAGCCCTCTCCGCTCGTCGTCCCATCTTGCCTCGCCCACACCAGACAAGACCGTGTGGGAGGAGAGGATCGAGGTAACCGTAACCGTGCGGAAATCAAAATTGGCCTGTGAGATGGGAAGGGGAAAGGAAGGGCAGTGCGAGGGCGATCAGATCACATCTCTCATGCGGGGCTGTCAACACCCGGAAGCGCGGGCGCATCTTCAGCGGTCACACGCTGGAAAAACCCCCATCCACCCCCCAAAGCTCGCTGAATTCGCCCGCCAGAACGGCCAGTCCGCGCTCCGTAATGGCAAACTGCACCTGCTAAAGTTCCGTGCGAATCCCACCACCTGTGGCTTGATCGACCCTGGGAATTCCAAGATTCGTTGCGTGATGGTCCTCTCTCCATCTCTTTTTCTATCCCCATAGTCTTTGTCCATCCTTCGCATCCTGGTTTCGGAATGATCGGGTCCCAAGAACGGGAGAGATTCCCGACAAAGGGTGAGAGAGAGCGACGGCGACGCAGAAAGCAACAATAAATTCCGGACAGCTCTCTACTCTACTTGGTGGCCGGCGTGTGCCGACTTGATGGCTTAGTTGACCTTACGAGGCGGGAGAGGCTTACACTGCCTGCCTACATCTACTTAGGTGCCTTCTTACCAGCGGCGGAACTTCTCAGCCTCGCTCCCTTGGCGTCGGCATGAAACCCAGGCCGGCCTCGGCCGATGCACATCACATTGAGAGACTGAGCCGCGCGCCTGAGACGTCTTTGCCGCAGGGGATGACGTTGTTCGCGGTTCCTCTGCGTCCGTCCCTGTTTTTCTTTTCCTGGGAGGGAGACGGTGGCGCGGTTCGCTTCGTGTCATGCTCAACGGTCCATATTCTCCGCAGGTAAGGTGCTTATCTTCTTTTTTCGTACGATTTATTCGTACGAGGTGCTGTACCTATAGTGGTGTCTCCGTACGTGCCCGTCATCTTTCGATCCCCCCCCCTTTTGCCGCCTCTTCATTATCTCCTCTGGTACTAACCTGCAAGCCGAGCCTCAGATAGAGAAGAGGCTAACATGACGCCGTGGTGGCAGCTCCGCGACGCCGAGTAATAGTACTCCGATAAAAACAAAAACGAGCCATGCCACCGCCGCCGAAAAATGCATGAAGGAGAGGATGGCGAGAGAGAAATGGAAAGAACAGGGAGAGCTCTCTGCCGATGCTGTGGGTATCATCATCCGTCTATCCCGTCCGTTTCGTGCCGTCCGTGCCGCTGTTTCTCCTCTTCTTCGGATCACTCCCTTGTGGGTGCGGGCTCATCCAACTTTGGTCCTTTTGTCGCGTCGCCGGCTTTTGTGGTGTCGATTTTGTTCTCCTCCTCCTCTTCGTCGCCATCGCCATCTTCGCTGGCGCGGCTGTCGGCGCCTGCCCGTCCGCCGGAGGCGTAGGTGGTACCGCTGAAGCCGGACACGGGCGTCAGCCTGGTCGGGCTGGCGGGGTCGTTGAGGCCCATGACGAGGCTCTCCTGGCTGCCGCCCCAGGGGGTGCTGCCCAGCGTCAGCCCGCCCGATCGGCTGCCCGAGCGGCTGCGCACCGGCTTCTTCTCCTCGCCGTAGCCGAGGTACTGCTCGTAGTAGCCCTCGAAGCCGACGGAGCTGCGGCGGCGCGTGTCGGGCCCAGGCTCGTCGTCGTCGCGCAGCAGCAGCACCTCGCGGTCGTCGACGCGGTCGCGCTCGGCGGCGGCCATGCCGCGGCTGCGCGGGGCCATGCTGCTCATGAAGCTGCGCAGGCTGAGCGTTGTCGGCGTGTGGTGGGCCGCCGTCAGCGCGGGCAGCGGCGGCACGGGCAGCGGGAGCCCTTCGGCGTTGGCGAAGCTGCCGTTCTTGCTGCGGCCGGCCGTGGGCGTGTTGGCCTCCGTCCAGGGATAGCCGTGGTAGCTGACGACGGTGGTGAGGTTGACGCTGCCGGCGTCCTCCTCGTCTCGGCGGCTGTTGTGGCCGTAGGCGCGCGGGGGCTGGGACTCGCCCAGGCCCATCTTGGGCCACAGGCGGGCCAGCAGGGGCCGCAGGGTGGGGGCGCTGGCGCAGATGAGCGCGATGTCGCACTCGAGGATGGTCATGACGAAGAAGCCGAGGGTGTTGGCTACCTGCAGACCCGAACCGGTGGGGCGGTAGTTGGCGTGCAGGCTCAGCTGCAGGCGGATCAGGCTGGCGGCGATGACGAAGATGCTGAGAGATAGCACGACGGCCAGGGCGGCCTTCTGGCGCGTGGGCAGGTCCAGGCGCACGATGCAGGGCACGACGATGGCGATCAACCAGGCGTCGGTAGCCGTGTGCAGGCTGGCGCTGGCCACCAGCAGCGGCGTGAAGGCGAAACAGCGCATGGGCCGGCCGAAGAACAGGCCGGGCGCCGGGTGGCACTGGAAGATGCTGACGAACAGCAGCGGCGCGCCGTACAGCACCACGGCCAGCACGGTGGCCCAGGCCAGGCGGCGCTCCAGCGGCCGCGGCGAGAACATGCGCAGGTAGAAAGCCAGCACCGACAGCTTGGTCAGGCACAGGCACAGCTGGTAGAAGATCAGGCCCAGGTACGTGCGCAGCATGTACGGCTGCATCGCCTCGCCGTCGTAGTCCACCGGCCGCGCCGCCCCGTCCAGGCTGACCGCCGTCGTCAGCGCTACTGCCTGCCGGATGTCGGGCGTCTCCGCCGCGATGCTGTACACGACGCAGACCGCCGTCGAGCACAGCCACGCCGCCACGATCAGGCTGTCGTCCGCGAACCACTTGCGCAGCAGCACCAGCCGCGACCACGCCCGCGCCGCCACGAACAGCGTGCACACCACGTGCGGCAGCAGGATGCCCACCAGGATCGCCGGGATCGCCCCGTTGCTGTCCTGCTGCTGCTGCTGCTGTTGTTGTTGCTGCTGGCCTGCCGGCGCGCTAGAGTTGAAGAGCCCGACGGGGATGGGGATGGTGAGGTTGAGCCGCGGCTGCTGCCCGGCCTCCATCTCGGCTCCTTTTTGGCCCCTTGGCCCCCCCTTCGGCCTCTCTAGAGTCGATTGAGTCCTTTCGCCTCGGCTTCTCGTCGGTGGCAGGGCATCAGTGCCCCGATGGTCGAGGTCCAGGTCCAACCCCGAAGTCCAAGTCCGGGTCCTTGGGAGTCGAGGGGACCGGGACGGGGCGCAATCTACCAGAGACGAACGAATCGACGAGTGGTGAGTTTATCCAGGTGGCCGTCGCGGTAAAAGAGTAAGAGGAAGAGGGAGAGCAGTACAAGGAGAGAGAGAGGCGGCGAGACGGAGGGATAAGAGGGGAGAGAGAAGAAGAAGCAGACCGGGGCTCGTGGGACGGCAGTCTGTGCTCGTGCTTGCGCGCGGCGGTAGTTGCCTACTTATCTGTATTATTTACCACCCGTCTCGCCGTCGTCTTCCCATCCAGAAGCAGCTTCTTCTCCCCTTCCCGTTCCCCCCTCCCTTCCGTGCAGCGCAGCGCAGTGCATCACAAGCAAGGAAGACGAGGCCTGTTTTGGTCTTGGTCTCGGCACAGACAGGTCCACTACACCTACCTGCCTACTTACTTGCCCAGTAACCCCGTAGTCTACCGAGTATATCCATGTACGTCAGGCAAGTAAAGTAGGCCACCCTCTCCCCTCTAGGGCAGGCCTAGTCTGCACTTGGATAGGTCTACTGGGAGGATCCTCTCGAGCAGGTTGCCCGGCTCGGCTGCTGGCGCTCAGTCCTCCCTCCCCTCTCGCCGTTCATACTCTGTACAATTTGTATCTACCTCCCCCCAGGCTTGCAGGCTGGCAGGTGCAAACCGCGCCGCCAGCCTATCGCAGCGACGAGAGCATGCACAGGCGCTTTAGCCTGCATCCGTGGGCTTCCCCAATAGGGAAGAAATCTAATTCGCGGAGCGGCACGGGAGCCACTGCACCCCAGAGAGTTAATACCTCCTGTAGATTCCACGACGCAAGCTTGTAGGTACCTAGGTACCTCTGTGTAGGTAGGCTAGGAGGCAAGGTGATAAATTGCGGCAGAGATGAATCCGGCTGCGGGGGAGGGGAGGGGATGGCGAGGGGAGGGGGCAACCAAATATCGGACGCAATGCTGGGACGGAGGGCAATCAAGACTAGAGACGACAGCTCCGACTTGCTCGGCTCCTAGATGGTTGTCCCTCCATAATGATTCTATTTTTTGTTTTTGTTTTCTGGACTTTCTGCTCGAGGAAATTGAACTGCGGGCCGAATAGGAGACCCCAGACGATATGCTCTGCCTTTCCGTGGAGTCTACTATTACATACTCGCTCGATCGGATACGTCTATTCCGAGGAGTCTTCCCTGGCAAGTCGGCACCGGTTAGTAGGTAGGTAAGAAGATGAAGAGAGACAGAAAGGAGAGATAAACCGAGACAGGCAGAGGAAGAAGGGGGAGAGAATTGCCTACCTCGCAAAAAAAGGTCTCGACGCTCAGGGTCCCCCCCTGCCCCCCCGGACTAGCGAAATGGATGCGTCTGTGTGTTTGCGTCTCGACCCCGGCCTTCCCCTTCCACGCCCGCGCAAAACCACGGTAGACGCACATGCCTGCAAGGCCGCCGCCGTCAAAGCACCACTACGTTTGTGCCTTTTTCGGAAAGACTGGCGTAGAGAAGGACATGCGAACGGTGGTGAGAACCGTGGTTCTCGTCTGTAATCCGTAGGCCCAGTCTAGCGCCGTCCAGTCCCGGTGTAGTGCCTGCCCGTCCGCATTTCTTCTTCTCCCAACCTCCCGCCCTCGCCCTCGCCCTCGCCCCCCGCAGCAGCAGCAGCAACTTCCGGTCTGCTTTTGTTGTGTCAGTGCGAAAAGGCGGGCGGATGACCTCTAATCCGTCGGAAGGATCGGCCGCGGAGAAATCAATACGGACTAGACACTCATAATAGCTACCTGTGTACATATTTGTCCCTGCCTACCTGGCCTATCAATCGGCCGACTCGATAGAATAGTTTGCACGTGCAGATACGCAGAGAGGGCACTATGCATGCATACGTGCATCCATCCCATCTTTCCATCCACACGGAGACTTTTCTCAGGAAAGGCGAAACCGTTTCGTTCGGGGGATTCTCCGTAGGGCATTTTATTGGCGTGAAGCTCTGCTCGTACGAGTAGTTTGCAGGAGAACAGTGATCGGCAGCCCTCCCTTCTACGCCGCATTGACCCGGAAGGGATGGCGAGAGGGGGCGGGAAGACCGGACGACCACTAAGAAGACGAAACCTCCCCCTCCCTCCCTCCCCTTCCGATTTTCCCTGTTGGACCTCCCTCACGTCTTGGCCCGTACCAGGCCCTTCCAGTAGTCGAAGCTGTTCTCGTCGCTCTGCAGCTTCCACATGCGGCCCGTCGGCCGGTTTTGGCCGTCCAGCTCAGCGACCTGGAGCAGGCCCCAGTCGGTGGTGATGCCGACCACGCGCGCGCGCGCCCCCGCCTCGGCCTCGAGGGTGACCACCTGCCCGCCGTGCAGCCAGTGCTGGTAGTAGCGCCGCTCGAGGTCGCGCGTGAAACCCTGCCGGCAGAAGACCCCGTACAGCGTCTCCAGCCGCGCTAGAATCCGCGCCAGCAGCCGCTCCACCGTGATGGCCGGCGGCTTCTCCCCGTCTTCGGCACCGGCGGCAGCGCCCCCAAAGACCCGCACCAGCGCCGCAAGGCTCGTCGTCGGCCGCTCGTTCGTGGCGTTGAGCCCGACCCCTAGCACGATCTGGTAGTTGCCCCCGCTGAACGTGCATTGCGATAGGATGCCGCCGATTTTGACGTACGACGGCGAGTCCGACGCCGGCTTGCTGGGGTCGCGGGCGTCTAGGATTCGGAAGGAGACCCTAGAGGTTAGTATAGAAAAAGAAGGAAAGGGAAAAAGAAGAAAGAAAAAACACGTCGGCAAGGGGCAACGCACAGATGTCGTTCGGCCACTTGAGCTTGACCGGCAGGTTCTCGTACCCCGCTCCGTAGGTCTGGACGGCCTCGACGATGGCGATGGCGGCCAGGTACTGGATGAAGACGATCGGCCTCGTGAACGCGTACTTGTGCGGGTGGTTGATCACGGTCGAGAAGATGAGCTGCCCATCCGGAGACACCCACACGTTGGACCCGCGACCGCGCCCGGCAAGCTGCGTCCGCGCCGTCAAGGTAAAGCCCGTCGGCAGCGTCGCAAGAAGTTTTGGGTTCCTTTTTTTCGGGCCAAGCTTTCAGTCAGTCCTTGTTCCATGCGGAAGAGGGGGGTCCTGTCGTACTTCTCCAGCAGCGAGTTGGTGCTCGCTATCACTTTCCCGTACATCAAGAGGTCCCCCCACTCTTCGGCCTCGGGATCCTCCCGCTCGCGGTAGTGCCGGAGGTTGTCGTAGTACAGTTGGTAGTCGAAAGTCGGCACCTTTGACGGATAGTGGTCTTCGTGCACGACCAGTCGCTTCACCTCTTTAGGGCTATCTTTTGTTGCTGTTACTGTTGTTGCTGTTGTTGCCGTCGTCGCCACCGCCGCCGCCTCGGCGCTGCCGTTGTTTCCACCCCTGCCGTCGTCGTCGAGCCACAGCCCGCTGTCGAGGAGTTCGACCATCTCGCTCCAGTCGTCCAAGCTGAGCCCTGGCTCGAGGTTCAGCAGCTGATCTTCTTTTTCGGCGCCTTGCAAGACGTGCCGGCACGCCTCGTAGACGTCGAAGAGGACGTCCTGGAAGGACTGCTGCCGCACACCGTTGGAGCTGGAAGCGCTCTGTTCGCTTATTCTGGTTGACGAAGGACGGTCCGCAATCGCAGCGCCTTCATTTTCGTTCTCATGCCCAGCCTCATGCCGGGTCCGGATGGGCAGCGAGAACGAAACCGCCGGCGCCGTAAAGGAATCGCCATTTTGGCTGTTTCTCGCAATCTTTAGGCGGCTCGTGAACGAGTCCAGGTCTGCAGGTGAGGCGTGGCCGTATGCCACTCGATCCACGAGTGCCTTCAGAGAGTCGTCTTGGAAAGCTTTCTCCGTGATGCCTCGGAGAATCCGGGCCGTCAGCTGTCTCTGCCCGGAGCGCGATCCATCGGCAGATCGAGCAGTCTGAGCGGCGGCGCCGGGCCGCAGGAGCCTAAAAGTATTGTCCTCCCCATTGATGAGTTTCTCGTTCCCCTCCTTTGAGATGATCTCATCCCACGAGTGCAGAAGCTCGTGGAGTTCGTCCGGGTACAGGCCCGCAAGATGCAGGCTCGTCAGATGAGGCAGCCGGGCCGTCTCGGGGCCGACCTCCAGACCCAGCTTCACCAGGCAGGCCTTCAGGAGTCTGACTCGGCCGCGGACTTCGTCGTCCTTCTTGAGCGTCTTGAGAATCTCCTCGAAGAGGGGCAGCTCCGGGTGGGGGCTGAGATTCGTGGGCTCGAACCTAGTCGACGTCTCAGCGACTACGCGCGTAGGGCGCGGTGCGATAAATAACAAAGAGCGATACTTACTCGGGATGGGGTCCGGTGAGTAGAGCTGCGCCCTCGCCGACCTTGCAGTAGACCAGGGCGGCTTTCCCGCTACCGCCTTTGACGTCGATCTCGCCATCGTACGTGGCCAACACCTCGACGCCCTTCTCAGCCAACGTCGAGGCGTCCACAAAGACCCCTCCACCGTTGCAGTACGAGTACGCCGTTTCGGGGAGGTCTGCCGGAGACGAGGCGGGAAAGGCGTCCCTCCGGATGAGCAGCTTCGGCGCACGCGCGCCCTTCTCGCTATAGTAGTCGAAGCCAGCGTAGGCGCCGCCTCGGCAAATTCCCGGGAAGAAGGCGAGCTCTCGGCGGCCGATCACCTCCATGGACTTGTTACCGACCTCGAACTCGCACCGGCCGCTGCCGTAGTAGCCCCCGGCACACAAGCCCAGGTACCGCCCTCCCGCGCGCACGTACTGGCCGATGATCTGGTTACCCGTTCCGTTGAGCACCCGGCAGTAGCCGAGATCGCCGCCGCCGGGCATCACGAGCAGGGCGCATGTCGACGTCCACGGCTCCTTCAGGAGCACGCTCTCGCCCACGGGGATCACCGCGTAGTTGGGGTACAGCAGTCGCCGGAGGGTCAGCAGGCAGTGCCGGACTGATTCGGTCCCGGCCCCGGCGCCTGAGGAGCAGAGAGAGGTGGCGGGTGTTAGCGCATGTCATGTCTCAGCCAAGTCATCTCTGTTGGAGCAGCGCGGCTATTCGCACCTGTGTAGACCAGGACGTTCAGCTTTTTGGGAGCCATCCGGTAAAGTGAGCCAGAAAGCTAGTGGGGTTTGCGGTAGTAGACGATGGGATGGCTCCGGTTCGGGAAGTGGGCAGAGCGGGCGACTAGACAGGGTGACGGGATCCCGACCAGAGACAGACAGATCCCGGCGGCGGGTGGTCGGTCTCGGAAGTCCGCTGTAATACTTATAACTTAAATGTCTCAACCTCTCAAAACCAAACCGTTGGGGGGACGCCTTTCGCTAATAAGACACGCTAGCCGGAGAAGTCATGTCCAAAAACGAGAGCGATGCCTCCCAGGCCCACCAGGAGGAAGACGACGACGAGCCCGATGAATGGTAAGCCGGAGAACCCTAGAACTCAACGCCCTGTTCAACAGCCCGGCGGGACGCCCCCAACGCTTTTCGACCCGGAGAAGCTCGACTGACGAATTGCCGCAGGGACAAGCGCATCTTCAGCACCGGCTGTGCAGGTATGACGAGAGAAAAGAAAAGAACGGCCTCAAACCTTGAAGAATATTTGTCTAATTGATCGCTCTATTTTCTCCTTCTTCGAAGATGAGAACATGAGATTGACCGACTGCTACTTCGAGAAGAAGGACTGGAGGGCCTGCAAGGACGAGGTAAGGCAGCCAGCCGCTTGTTCGCTTCAGCGCCCTTTTCGAAGTCAGCCCCCCTGCTGACGCGACCGCCGTGGGCGGCTGAAGATGGAGCGGTTCAGGCAGTGCTGGAAGCAGCACGACAACGACACCAGGACCAGCACGAAAGATACCGACGCCGGCGAGAAGAAGTGAGTTTCGTCTGCGAAGAATAATTGCCTCTCTGCTCAGCTCCTTTCTATGTAGAAACCAAATATCGTAATAGTAAAAATAAGGTACCATATTTGGTGTCGCAGTCGTTCGACATGGCTCGCTGCCGCTAAATCATGCCCTCATCGCTATATAGCATAACTGTGGGCATGGGTGGTCCAAGCTTCTCTCCAGTGCAAACCCGGATTTTTTTCCCTAGCGCAACTCGAAGCATCTCAACATCTCCCCCACCTTCCTCTTCCTTCCTCCCTCGACTTAGCATCTACCCTGCTCATCCTCCGACCCTCCCAATGGCAGCCAGACAGTTGTTCCGGGCACTAAGGCCGATACGGTCCTCGGCCGCGACCGCGGCCTCGTGCTCTCTCTCTCCTTCCGCCTCCGTATCCGTATCCGTCTCCTCCTCCCGGAGAGCTGCGTTCCACGCCGCGCGTGCGGCGCAGCATCCGATACAATCCAGAGCACCGAGCAGCGCGGCGACGATACGGCCGCCCCCCAAGGGCACTACCGCCACCGAGCCCCTCAAGGTGTTCGACCCACAGCCCGCCATCCCGCCCGCGGCGACGGCCGAGCCCGGTGCCGCCTTTGAACCCGTCCCCGAGCCGCCGGCCACTCCTTTCCCTGGTTCGAACAATAGCGGCAGCACTACCAGCATTAGCAGCGAGAACGGCAACAGCAACAGCAACGGATCCGGCATCATCGACTGGGGCAGCTCGTTCCACGGCCTGTCGACCACGCCCTTCAGCCCCGAGACGGCGGCGGTGTTGCAGCAAGCTCTGAATCCGGAGGACGTCGAGATCAAGCCGGACGGCATCATCTACCTGCCCGAGATTAAGTACCGGCGGATCCTGAACGCCGCCTTCGGGCCCGGCGGCTGGGGTTTGGCCCCGCGGGGGGCCTTGGGCGTCAGCGAGAAGGTGGTCACGCGGGAGTACGCCCTCATCGTGCACGGGAGGTAAGAATATGCTGTGCTATCCTATCCGGACGGAGCAGGCAGGCAGGCAGGGAGGACAGAGCCCCCCCTCCCCAAAAAGACGCTAACGAGGGACTCCCTTCTCCCCACCAGATTCGTCGCCCAAGCCCGCGGCGAATGCCAGTACTTCAGCGAGGAGACGATCCCGACCGCGGGAGAGGGCAGCCGGTCCAACGCGCTGCTTCGGTGCTGCAAAGACCTGGGCGTGGCCTCTGAGCTGTGGGACCCGCGCTTCATCCGCACCTTCAAGCGCCAGCACTGCCGCGAGGTCTGGGTCGAGCACGCCGTCTCCAAGAAGAAGCGCCTCATCTGGCTGCGCAAAGACTGCGACCCCGTCTACCCCTACGTCCTGGCTAGCGGCAGCGGCGGCGGCGCGGGATCCGGGAGCAGCAGCAACAAATTCTCGAGTTCCAAGACGTCGACGACCGGCGCGGTCGGCAGCAACAGGGCGCAGAAGCCAGGACAGGTCTGAGAAGGAGGCACACCCTGGATCGATCAACAGTTCCGCTGCATGGGTCGGACACACGAGAGGAAGGCAACGCCTCCCTCGAAGATAACGACGCTCTGACGATACGCCCACCCATTCAGGAGGAGGAAGGGGGCGGAGTGTACACATACATGTCTGATGCGCATAGACACGGCCTTGAAGAGATGTGGATGGATTGATGCATGACGAGGCGAAGGGCGTACATGGCGTGGTATCCGGTCCCACTCATATTGCTTCTCCCTCTCCCATTGCAATGTGTATGGGACATCTTGTACGATAGACGCGACGGGAGGCATGACGGTGGATGCACGCGTGCATGTTGCGTATACGCATGTATTGGACTATTCGACTTCCCGTGCACCAGCTAACGGGCGGAAGCCCGCAAAATACAAATCTCACCGGCCAAATCATACAAAAGGATGGCAAAATGATAGTCCTTGCAAGACACGAGTTCGTTATCTTTCGGTGACGGGGAAGCGTGGAGAGAGGTATCTCCTAAGTAGATACCTAAGTAGGTAGGCTAGATGCTACGAAAGGCGGCCATTCATTCCCTTGCGGCCGCGCCGTCTATTGATTGGGGATAGAAAACCGAAAAAAAAAGTATAAGGCGCAGCAAGCGGTGAAACTCCGTCCCATCAAATCCATGGTAAAAGGGCCGATATGGCCCATCACTTCTCGACGCTAGAGCTCCTTCCCGCGTCATAGCTCGCTCCTCCACCGCTGCCCCAGCCCCAGGGCATCCAATACCCACCCGTAGCCGTCGGTCCGGCGTCAGGCGTCCGCCTCCGGAGGCCATCACGATCTTCCTCGGTGCCGCTCTCGGCGTCGATCTTCTCGAAGTCCGCCTCGCTCCGGCTCTTGCTCAGACCGCTAGCGCCGCTCGGGGGTCGCGACGACGCCGACGACGGTCCGTCTGCTGCTCCCGAGGCCGACCAGGGGTTTCCGAAGCGCGGCTGTCCGTCCTTGTCGAGGCTGTTGGTCTGTCCCTGGCCCTGCGACTGCGACTGCGACTGCAGCTGCGCCGCCTCGCGGTCGAGGGCCGAGAGCAACGCGCCGAGACGCTCGCGCTGCGTCGCGAGGAACGACGCGCGGTCCGCCTCGCGCACGTTGGGTGGGATCAGCGTTCCGCTTCCGCCCGGCACACCCGCAGCCGTCGAGGCCGCTCCGGCGCCTCCCGTCGCGACGCTCACGGCACCGGCCAGGAGGCTGTAGAAGTCGGATCCCGCCGTTCCCGCATTACCGGACCAGCGAGCGCTGGGTAGGTTGAAGCGCGCGAGTAGAGCCTGGGTATAGCTCTCCGCGGTAGTGGGTTGCACCGCGGCGGCGGACGGGGGCTCAGGCTCGCCGGGGGGCAGGCCCAGTACGTTGGTGCGGAGCAGCTCGATGGCGCGCTTGAGGTAGGCAATGCCGGCAGAGCGCAAACGGTCGTGGGCCGAGGAGATGAAGTCGTCGATCTGCGACTCGTTCTCCTGCAGCCACGGGTGCACGTGGGTCTGGTAGATGATGCGGGCGCCTTGCGTCTGCGGGAGGACGAGGTAGAGGAGGAAGAGGAGGCGCATGTAGCCGTAGAACGGGACCCTAGGTGGCAGGAGGCCGCGGCCGAGGTTAGCTCCCATATCATCGGCCCGGACGTCGGCACCTGTGTGCGCCCCTTTGCTCGCATTCGCGGGCGTTTGCGCTCGCTTTCGCTGCCACATACCATTGCAAGAACCAGTCGACCCACGACTCAACGAAGAGCGCGCACGCGAGCACGACCCAGTACATTAGCCATGGTGTGAGCTGCGCCGGGTCGGACGTCTGGAGGGCCTTGTAGGAAGCGAAGATGGGGAACAGCAATGAGGCGACGGAGCTGCAATGCGAGGGGGTTTGGTCAGCTAGCGAAGGGACTCTTGTCTCGTGTTTCGTGGGGGAAGGTTGCGGCGGGAACGGCCGTGGCAGCGCCAAGGCGGGGCTGGACGTACCAGAGAGCTCTAGCGAATATGTCGAACATGTTTCCTGCTCCCTAGCTCCAACCAAGCCCTCGTAGTCGGATTTATATTCGGCTGAAGGTAAATTCTCGAGGCGTTTAGCGAAGGTGCAAAGTGGTGTTTATTGCAATTAGTAGGCTCGGAGAGGGAGAGGGGAGAGGGGAGGCAATAATAAGATTGAGGAACAGGAAGCCGAGGGCAGAGGAGATGTCGGCGCAGCCGGTCCACGAGGACAAAGACGGTCGGGCAGGGACCCCTCGGGCTGACCCCACTACAAGTATCACTTGCTGTCCACGGGTTAGCGCTAGCACGCGGGCGAGCTGACTGCTGAGTGAGGCGACGAATTCTAGCGCAGCGGGCGCTTCGGCTTCCCCACCGAGGGCGGGCTGGACTGGGTGCTGTTGGAGACGGGAGCTACCAGGTAAGGCAGTGGCTGAGACTGCCGTCTCGGGGCTACGTCATCCGCAAGGGGGTCAAATCGAAGCTCAGTCTGGCAGGTAGAGGTAAGAAAAGAGAAACGGTAAGATACGTAGCGGGCAAGACAGCACATCCTATATACTTCCTGGGAGGGCACTGATTACCAGCACCTAGGCAGCTACGAAAAAAAGAGAACACGTTGCGAAAAATGTAGCAGCTTGTTGTTCATGACGCGTCGCTTTTTTGGCATTGAGCTGTCCTGATCTTAAAGGTCTGATCGTAGCGCAAGGCAGCAATTTGAGCGCCAGATGTGCACATGCGAGGCCATCCGCCGCTGCAGAACAGGGGTCCAACCTTACACGTGAACAGCCCCAAAGGGCAATCCCCGCAGCTGAGGCTTCGGGCGCGGGGCATTTGGGCCTCCATCGCTCGCTCCATCGCTGTATCGCCCCCAGGTAGCTCTACTCTTCTTGCACTTGTTTATTAGGCGCGCTGGATCCCGCGTAATCCTTCATAGGTTGTCATCTTTGCATATCCAGAATGAACCCTAAAATTCTTGAGCCCCCATGCGACTCCACGGGTACCTACCGCTGGATAGAAAGCTGCGGCGACGGGTACGAAAAGATCAAGCACTTGTGGGTAGGGTGGACTAAAGACATGTAGTGGGGTGGAAGCCTGCAATGCTGAGCCCGTACTCTGATCGGCTGTTCCACCATCCATTGATGTTTTCGAATGGGACACTACGGATTACAGGTACACACATAGGACACACAGCAGCACCAGCACTACTAGTACTAATCCACACCACTTTGTAGACCCGAAGGTGAAGTCTTCTTCACGTCCCGGGCAAGCCCAAGACCGCAATGAAAACATAAAAAGGTCGCGTCACTTGGAGGTAGTGTAGTACCAAGGACACAGTGGGGGTCGATCATGGGCAAGCCCAGAGGACCATCCCCCAGGGGACAAAAATAAGGATAATCACGATTCTGCTTCGTAAAGCAGTTTCAGAGATTAAACTGAAAAGAACAGATACTACACTTGATCTAAGCCAAAAGGCTGCACAGAGAAGACTGGTTAGCAGGATCCATGAGGTAGGGTGCGGAGCCGGGAGGCGGGTTTGACGTACCAAAGAGAGCTAAAGAAGAAAAGAAGAAAGAGTCTAAAGCTGGGAGGAGATGGCCGATTATATAGGGGTGTGGTTGGTCCGTGCGAGCCTGCCAATTTTTTTGCGCCGCACCTCGCCGCCTTCTGGAGGTGCAGGCCGACAGCAGTCTGGCACATGTTCCAACCATATTCACTGCACCCATCTCCCAACAACAGCAGAGCTCGGCTAGGCTTCCATTCGCGTCTCAGGCAAGGCGCGACTTATACGGCTCAGCTCGAACTTCCAAAATGCAATCACGTTCTACAATTCACGGTTTACTGGGTTGTAGGCCTGAGAAGTCAGCAGCAACAGGATGTATCTCAAACCAAGTGCAGTCCGGCCAGCCAGCCAGCCAGGCGGGAGACAGACTGACAGCCGACCTCGCCTCCCTCCATATGAGGTTATCGTGGCCTGCCATCGACTGAGGAGGCATTAGGGGCGAGGGACTGCGGCACAGCTCGGCTAGACAGTCTGTCTGCCTTGAGACTTTAGCCAGCGCCTACGGTTAGAAGGTTCTCCCACGTTCGTTCGCGGCCGAAAACGACACTGTCTTATGGATGATAAATTACTCCGCCTATCTCCACGCTGCTCTCCGGGCGCACCGGGCTCCTATAAGTTGCGTGTATCCCACCGTCGCCACGGGCCGACCTACCTCCCGAGGGGAGAGCGACAGCGGCGACAGCGGCGACAGCAAAGAAGTGTACCTAGGAAATGGCGGCAAGCTACCAAGAATATATCATCGCGCGAAGTCACGCGATCGTTGATAAAGTAGCCGGCACGATCGATGAACATCTCGATCGTGGTTCGTGAGTCCCAGGATATGAGTGCGTCGCGTCCGAGTGCTGAAAGACAGCTGTGTCCGACGGGGAAAAGAAACGGGGCTGTGCGACGACTTCCTCGTCGCTAGCGAGCCGTACGGCTTCTACTGCGGCAAGTCCACGCCCAGCAAGTCGACGGACGGCCGGCGGCGTGGAGGTATCAGGCTACGAGACTTGGAGTCAAAACAGGGCCGCGAGGACGGCCGCGACGCCTGCAATATCTGCCGGCTGCTCGAATCGAGCCTCCGCACCTATCGCGATGCCGTGCATCCGGACCGGCCTCTCCCCGAGACGATCTCGGCGACCCGTCTCCCGGGCTGGTTTCTCTACGTGACTCTCGAGTGGAGGGTGCCGACGACATCGGGCGCGGGGTGGAGACGTCTCTGAGGAGGCAACCTGCAGATCTTCACCACGCCTGGTGGTCTGCACCTTTTTCCGATTCCTTCCGCCCCGTAGTCATCTACTCTGCGGCGCTGATGGCTTCGCGCCTGTCTAAGAAACGGCGACGAGATCAGCCACATCGGCCTCGGCCGGCTGATCCAGCCCACCACGGACGACGACTAATGCATGGCCCTCGCCCGCCGGTGGATCTCTGACTGCGAGGTCGACCGCGCCAACCACGCCCGCTGCCGACGGCGCCCGACGGCCGCCCGTAAGCCCTCGTGGGTGATAGACATCGGCGGTCCGAATGGGTCCGGGGCTGAAGACTGGAACGAGGAGCCGAGGCTCGTCGAGACGGCGACCTGGGGCGAAGCCGTGGGCCGCTACGCCGCCCTGAGCCGCTGCTCGCGAGAGGCAGGGGCCTGGCTGCCGACAACAACGCCCGCCTTCCTCGACGAGCGGCTCAGGGGTATCTCCCTCGCCTCGCTGCCGAAGACGTTCCAGGACGCCGTGTAAGTGACGCCGTGCAAATGGCTCGGAAGCTCGGCCTGCGGTATCTGTGGATCGACTCGCTCTACGTTATCCGGGCCCCAGCGCGCGACTGGGAAGCCGAGCCGACGAAGATGGGCAGCATCTACCTCGGTGCTTTTGTCACGATCGCCACGGTGTCTGCCGAGGTGGTCATGGGCCTCCATCAGGGGTGCCCTCAGTGACAGCCACAAGGGGCGCGGCCAAGGCGTCCTCCTCTATAACCTGGCCGAGGTGGTCGACGCAGTCTGCGAGCCGGCCTGCGGAAGGCGGGAGGACTTGAGGACGGTAGACTTGAGGACGGCAGCGACCGGTTCGAGCAGGTGGGACTGCATATACACAGGGCGGCCCCCGGCGAGGCTTACGAGCCCGGGGGGATGGCGACCGCGAAGATGGTGTAGGGAGGCCGGGAGCACTCTGGCTGTCTCGGCGTGGAGGATCTCTCGAAAGGGCGTACCCTATATTTTCCGTGACGGTGGCGCCATGGCGCGACGCCTCGGACGCCTCAGTCGCGGTCTCCGCATCTCCGCGTCTCGCATCTCCGCGTCTGATCTTGTCCGCTGCTTTCGTCCGTCAGCCTTCCCATAGCCGATGCGATTTTCATGGCACTGGATCTGGATCTTGGTGGAGCTCCCGGCGGGGCAGCAACTGCCGCTGAGTGGAGCGTTCGTTGGGTGGCGCCGTTGCCACCCGCGCCCACCGCACTGTCCGCTTGTCCACTGTCCGCTTGTCCGTTGTCCGCTGTCCGCCCGCGCTAATAGGGTCTCGCCAGCATCAGGCCACCGCCGCGATAGGCCCGACCAGCTTCCAGCAGCTGCAGCAGCCTGGAAAGATCGAAAGGACAAGAAGGAAAAAAGTCACCCGCCGGTGGACTGACACGCGACAACGCACCCTTTTCATGCACGTATACGTATCCGCGCAGCTTGCCGTTCCGTCCTTTTCAGCCCTTCTTTCTGTCGCGGCGAGATCCCGACCCGGGTCTCTGCCGGACAACACACAGGACCGGCCACGGGACCTTCTTCCTCTGGGCCTTCCTGCGCGCTATAATAAGGGCGGGGAGGAGACGCCGCCGGCATGAAGGCGCGCCCGGTCTTTCCAGAGCTGGAAGGAACGAAGGAACTGGATGAAGGTTTCTTTCCACGACTCCGTTCTTCAGAACTCGGAAGCTGCCCATACGTACTGCGCCTACCTACCGAAATAACCTCCATATCTGCATAGGTGAGGTACTCGAAGCTGCCCTCAGCCAGGCTGCATGACCTGCCGCATACCCACAGCCACTCGCGCGCGCCACCTCTCCGAGCAACGTCATCGGCTCCCCTCGCGATTCGAGGGCCGAATACTTGCCTGTATCTACTCCGCGACATTCGCCGCATCGCGAGAGACGGTCCCATAAGGAAGTCTGCTCGCTGCCGTCTTTGCGGACCTCTCCGTCGATCTCCAAGTGCAGCAAGAGACCGAGAGCTATCTGGCCCACTGCCGCTGCCGCCAGGATGTGCATCGTCCTTCTGACCACCGCCCACCCGGACTACGCGCTCATCGTGATCGACAACCGCGACGAGTTCATCCTGCGCCCAACCTCGCGCCCGCACTGGTGGAAGAGCCCCACGCCGGCCCCGACGCCGGCCCCGACGCCGACCCCGGCGCCGACCCCGGAACACGACCACGCCGCTCCTCCCTGCAACGGCCTCGGCGGTGCCAACGGCACCAGCAGCGCCAAGAACCTCCGCAACCAGAACGGCACCAGCAGCAGCAGCAGTAACGGCGGTCCCGCCCATCCCGAGGTGCAGGAGATCCTCTCGTCGCGCGACCTGCAGCGCGCCGAGCGCGGCACCTGGCTAGGCGTGACCAAGGCCGGCCACCTGGCCGTGCTGACCAACTACCGTGAGACCTCGCCCAACGACCCCGCCCTGCCCGTGCACGGCCAGCGCAGCCGCGGCGGCATGGTCACCGCCTGGTTGACCGCCGACCCCTCCGAGCCGACCTCGTCCTTCGTCGCCCGCATGCTCGAGGGCGGCGGCTGCAAGAACGTCGGCGGCTTCTCCCTCATCTGCGGGAAGCTGCGGCGGCGGCGCCAACGGCGCCACCAGCAGCAGCAGCAGCAGCAGCAGCAACAGCAGCAGAGGCGGCAGCAGAGCGCGTCTTCTGCCCTGGACGGCGCGCCGGAAGAGTCGCCGGAAGCGGAGCCCTGGACGCTGCAGCCGCTGGCCGTCATATCGAACCGCAACGACACCGTGGCCGAGGTGCCGTGGATCGCCGGCGCCCGCGGCGAGGTCTACGGGCTCTCCAACACGAGCTACGACGACCCGGAGGCCTGGCCGAAGATCGAAGACGGCAAGCGGGCCTTGCGCGAGATCGTCGCGGCCGCCGTCGCCGCGCAGCAGCAGGACGCCGATCCGTCCGAGGCGGAAGCTGAGACGAAGCAGCAGCAGCAGCAACAGAAGCAGCAGCAAGAGGCGCAGCGGCGGCGGCAGCAAGACCTCCGCGACGCCCTCTTCGCCATCCTCGACCGCGACACCCTCCCGGCCAATCCGGACATGAGCTTCGAGGACCACATCGCGCTGCTCAAACAGTCCATATTCATCCCGCCCATCGGCGACCCCGCCCACCGTGCGGCCATGCACGCCGCCGTGGCCAGCGCCGCGCGCTGCGAGGCCTGGCGCGCCGACGACGACGACGAGGCCGTCATCCAGCTGCTGGCCGGCGAGGAGCGCCCGGACGAGCAGCTCACCGGCTTCATGACCGGCATGTACGGTACCCAGCGACAGACCGTCCTGCTCCTCGACTGGCACGGCCGCGTCACCTACACCGAGCGCGCCCTCTGGGACGCCAACGGGAAGCCCCTGCCCCGCGGCCAGGGCGACGTCACCTACTCCTTCCACGTAGAGGGATGGGAGGAGGAGGAGGAGGAGGAGGAGGAGGAAGAGGAGGACGAAGTCGCGGAGGAGAAGAGCGAGATACGCGCGGCTTCATGACGATCAGCTGTTTAGCTTTTTTCTGTTTAGTTCTTGTTATACTTTGCCTCTGTTCAATTCATTCCTTTTCTTTTGGACTATTCTCCCCTCACCCTTTCACACTGTTCGTACAGGTGGGTGCTTTTTTATTCTTCCGTCTTCTTTCCCTGCCATGGCGAGACTTTGATTGTGTTTTGCGTGCGATGGGGAAAAAGGGAGGCCAGGACAACGGGGCAACGGGGCAACGGGCGGGAAGGATGGTATGGTATATCACAAGGGATATATATAGGGAGGGGATCGACACGAAGGCGCTCATCTTTGGCCTTACGTATATGCGCAGCCACTGATATACCTTCAGGCACCTACCTAGATACCTAGATACCTAGGTACCAGGTACCTTAGGTAGGTAAGGTAGGAACGACGAAAAGAAATCCACTGAACTGCTGCTGCGCTTCTGCCTCAATCACGAGGGAGAGGGGGAGAGGTCATGAAATATGCCTCTTGTTTCATGTTTCTCGGTTACTCTTAACACCCCCCAATAGGACAGCCCCTAAGAAGTGTACCCTAAGGGCCGGCCAAGCCCAAGTGCTTGCCTTTGATCCCTCCGCCAGCGCCGCCGCCGCCGCCGCCACCGCCGCCACTGCAGTCGCCGGCTCCTTCTCCGCGGACACCCTTACCGGAACGCCGCCTAGCGCTATCCGGCGAGGACGCGTTCTTCCCCCCGCTGCCGCCTCCACTGCTGCCCAAGCTACGCCGGCCAGCGTTGATCAGGCGCGCCACGAAGCCGCCGCTGCCGGCCTCCTCCACGACGTCGACACGGGGGAACAGCGCCTCGCGGCCCGTCCTGCGCGCGTACGACTCCCGGAACGCCCGCAAGCTGCGGCTCGCCTCGGCCGACACGCAGAACGTCTCCAGATGGGCGAACACGCGGCGGCACCGCGCGTCGTCGTCGTAGAGGAGCACGGCTGCCTCCTCGTCGCTGATGCGCCCGTCGGCATCGTGGCCCTCGTCGCCCGCGTCGCCCGCGTCGCCCGTGTTGCTGCCGTCCTGCGTCTGCCAGCTCTGCCAGCTCTGCCAGCTCTGCCGGTGCTGCCGGTGCTGCCGGTACGGCTGCAGGACGGCCCCCGACGTCGCAGATGGGCGCAGGCAGCTCTTCATCAGCCTTGTCGTCTTCGTCGTCATCGTCGTTGCTGTCGTCGACTGGCTGTTGGCGGGCGTCGAGTCGTAGGAGGATGTTCCCGCCGACGTCTTCTTCCCGTCCCCCCCCTTGTTATAGAGCTGCCGCGGCCGATTCTTGGCCACGGGCGTCGACGAGGCCACAGTAGGTGATGAGCTGCCGCCATTGTTGACGCCGCCAAAGGCGCTCGCGGAGCGGGCATTGTGCACGGACACGAGCGTCTCGATGTTGGCGGGGTTCAGGAGCTCTCCGTGGAGGCGGTCGTGCAGCGCTGCGAAGCGTCCGGACCAGTAGGTCGAGGGCTGCGCCTCGTATACGAGACGTGGGTTGGCCGACGCGGCATCGGCAGCCGTAGGGAGGACCCGGGCATCCCTCTCCCACCGGACGTCGGCAGACAGCCCGGAGCCGATGCTGCTCGCCGTGGTGGCTCGCGGGAGCGAGGAGGAGTGCAGCCGACGAGAGGCGCCGGCGGCGACGTAGGCAGCAGCCGCACGAGCGGCAGGAGCAAGGGCGGCAGGAGCAAGGGCGGTACGGATCCCGGACTCGGCCGCGTCCGCAACCGCAGCGGGAGGGTAGAGCGGAGGAAAGAGCGCGCTGCCGGTTGACGAGCCACTGGTATTACGCTTGTGGGTGTCGGCGCCGCCCAGGCCGGCGAGGGAGGGTCGGGAGAAGGACTGGGTAATGTTGGAGAGCACGCTGAGGGTCCGCGACCTATTAAATCGCGGCGGCGGCGGCGGCGGAGGGAGCGCAGGGAGAGGAGGCTGCCCTCTCTTTCTAGGATACCCGCTCTCGACTCCTGGGGCGTCCGGGGGCTCGAGGATAGGGTAGGCCGTCGTGTAGGACGTCGCGGGGGGTGGCCTGGCCGGCTCGCCGACCAAGATGCTTCCGTTATGCAGGACGGGGCCGACGGGACCGCTTATCGCCGGTCGAGGCACGCCGACGGGCCCGCGACCGCCGAGGCTGGTCGGCATTCTGAAGCCGCGGCGCGACCGCGCAGTCTGCTCGGGCGGACCGCCCTCATCGCCCGTCTGTCTGGGGGCCATAGCGGGCCGTCGATCGGGCTGGTGTCCCGGGTGTCCGGGGTGTCTAGGGCGTCCGGAGCGTCCGGGGGTCTTGGGGATCTTGCCAGATTCCATTCGCACGCTGGAAGCTGGAGCAGGCGGCGGCTGCGGTCGAGGAAGCCAAGTCGAAACTGCCACCGGGGGTGATGCACCCGAGTTGGCAGGCAGCCAAGAAATCCAAGGAGAAGCAGAGCGCGACCCTTCCAGGGCCGTAAGAACGTTTTCGACTGAGCTGCCTGCCTAACACAGATGTGGAAGGGGAGTCGCCGTGGCACGGAGGAGTCTCGAAGGGATTCGTTGCTCCCGGCCTTCGGATGGAAGTTGATCCAAGCGCAAAGCTGCGACTTAAGGAAGGAGCAAAAGGCAACAACGGCAGGAGCAAAAAAAAAAACAAAAACAAACAAGAACAAACAAAAACGCAGCTACCTACGTGATATTTAAACACCTGTTCTCGCCAGCTGACGCTCTCTCGCTCGTCGTCTTCTTTCTCCCGAGCCAAACCATACCCAAAACCATACCCAACGCCGCAACCCCCTCCCCCCTATCATCATGGTTCAGTTGGAAGGTAACAGCCTTGTGATCGCCGCTGCCTCTTTATTCTTTTCCATCCTCCAATTCTTCTTTACTCTCTCGCGAGTGTACAAGCCAGATCTATTTCCAAAAGCCGACGGCCAGACTAATGCCGTAACAGACGTGGCCAAGACGTGGCCAAGACGTGGCCAAGACGTGGCCACAGTACGAGGCTTGGCCGACAACCTAGACAACGCCGCGGCCGTCAGCGAGAATATGTATCGAAGCAAATGTTGACCTGCTTGATAAAAGAGCCGCGGCGGCCCGAGATGGCCTTGCTGCTGCTGCTACTAGAGGACCTTCAACGTTCTATCGAGAAGGTGGCGAAAGCCCCGAACGGCCCGGAAGGGATAGGACAAGAGTCTGTTCGCGCCACCCTGCTGCGGGTGGGGGCTGCCATGCTGCAGGAGTTGAAAATGCTCAGGGAGGACCTGAACATGAATTCGAAGGCCCGGCCTGAGCAGATTGTTGCCGCGCCGGGAACCATCGGAACTGCGCTCAGGGAGTCGACAAGATGCTGGCAGCCCGGAACGACGCCATGGCGCGTCGTCCACGGGATCGGCAATGGAGGCGACGATAGTGGCGATCGGAAAATCAACAGCGGGTGGCTAGGTGACAGCTCGCTCGGAGTGGCGACCAGTGGCTGCAGCTTCAGCTTCCGGCAAGTACATGACATGGACGACGCCGTCAGGTGGAGGCCGGAGATTGCGCTCTCCGGGCGACGTTGGCCTCTTGTGTCGCGCAGGAGCCATTGTGAGATGGGATGTAGAATGAAAGTAGAAGAAAGATGGAATGAACAGAGTAGAAATGGAACAAGGTAGAATAGGCAAGGTGGTGCTCAAGTTCTTCTAAGAGGGTGAACTGAATGAATCACCTATAGCTAGCACCAGCCCAGCATCATTCCCATACCGGCACTACACCAAAACCGCAGCTGGGTCTATATCACCAAATGGTATCAACAACAGCATCAAATATTGTTAGTACTAGCCTTAAGTAATACTTAGCATAAGTATTACTAGCACTGTTGCCAAGTATTAATACCAGGCTCAAGTAATATTTAAACTGCTTATATTTGCTTTAAGTAGTATTATTATTTATAGCAAATATTCATACCAAATATCATTAGCACTGTTACTTAGTATTATTAGCCCTAGGTATTATCAGTACTGGCACTAAGCATTACCAGCATTTAGCACTACTTGGTAGTGTAGCCGACTTGGGTGGAGGATTTTGGGAAGGGCCTTGTGGGTGAAGGGGCCGCGACTAGGCGGCCGGATGCCACCTTGGCTGAGGTTTGTCTTGCCTTTCGGCTGCTGATGTAGCTGCGCCATCCGAGTGGATGGGGTTTATATAGGTTTCGTTGGACTTTCGTCTAGGTAGCGTTAGCGCCAGCCCCGGAGGTGTAGCATCAGCCCCAGATACTATTACCCTATAACGCCTAGGTATTTTCTCGCCGCTCCCCCATACAACCACCTCCTTTCCTCCACCCCTCCTCTCCTCCACTCCTCCTTTCCTCCACCCCTCCTTTCCTCTCACCCCTTCGCCATGTCCCACCTCCACCCAACGCGAGCGCCCTTTCTCCTCCACGCGCTGGTCGAGCTCCCCGCCGCAGCGGTGTTCCTCGCATACCCAAGGGCCCAGCTGCCAGACGCGTCCGCCGACGCCGTGCACCTGCTGCGCAACCTCGGCGGGCTGCTGCTCGCCTCCGCCCTCGTAGCGCTCGCCTTGGCCGCGCGCCCGCACTCGGGACCGGACCCGGACCCGGACTTGGGGTTCGACAGCACCACCCGTGCCGTGGCGCTCGCGCTGGGTAGTTATCACGTCTGGCCGTGTCGGCGGGCGTGGCTGCGCATGCGCGCTACTGCAGCGAATCCCAACAACCGCAACAGCGGACCGCTGGCGCTGGGGGGCCCGCGGGTGCACCTCGTCGTGCACGCTCTCTGCTTCGTCTCTCTCGTGGGCGCTGGCCTGTTCGTTTCGGGGGTGGAGTAGGGCAGAACATGAAGCCAGCACGAAGCGAGCATGAAGCAAGCACGAAGCAAGCACGAAGCACGAAACATGATCAAGGATACGATACGTTTCGGTGGACGTTGCGGGTTGTTAATATGGACTCCCCTTTCTCTCCCCATCCATGTAAATAATACATCCCGATGACCGTGGAATTCCCCCCTTTGCTGTTCCTCCGTACGCCCATCCACCGACGCCCTCGTCATGATTAAACCTCTAGCCGCTCTTCGGGCCCGCGATTTTAGGGCTACAGCCGCCCCAGGGCGACCGGCCGCGGCCTCACCAAGCAGGGCAGACCACCCTCCATGGGCAGCGTCAGGCTGGTCTTACTGACCCGCTCCCGCTCGTCCAGGGGTTCGAAGTCGAACAGCCAGGCGGTGGTGGCGATGACCTGCACAGCCATCAGCTCGGCCATGCGCTTGCCGATGCACGTGCGCGCCCCGCCGTTGAAGACGGGGAACTCGGACGCGGTACGCGACACCAGCCGCCGCCCCGTGCCGAAGTCGTCGACGGCGAGCCAGCGGTCCGGCCGGAAGGCGGCCGCGTCGTCGCCCCACGTCGTCCGCGACCGGTTCATCGCGTACGCGCACCACACCACCATCGTGTGCGGCGGCAGAAAGGTGCCGTCCGGCAGCGTCGTCGCGCGGTCGCACTGCTTGATCTCGAACGGGATGGGCGGGTACAGCCGCAGCGCCTCGTAGAAGACCGCCATCGTGTACGGCATGCCTGCGGGCGTGAACACCGTCGGGTCGAGACGCCTCGGCTGGCGAGGCGCGTCGTCGTCGTCGTCGTCGTCGTCGTCCTCGCCCTCTTTTTCGTGCTCTTCGAGGATCGGCCGCACCTCCTGCCGGATCTTGTCGACGACGTCGCGGTGTCTCATGAGCTCATAGAACGTCCACGTGAGAGCTTGGGCTGTCGTGTCGCGGCCTAGCACCAGCATGTCAGCGGGGGCCACACGGACGGACACCCAACGGACACGCACCAGCGGAGAGGTAGTTGAGCGCAGCATCCGCCACCGTGTCCTCGTCATCGATGGTCTCGAGCAGCGACTGGATCAGCGTGCCCGAGGCCTCGTCCAGCTGGTCCTTCGCCCCGTCGACGCGCCCGCCGGGCCCGTAGCGGCGACCGGCGGCCTCACGCCGCTCGCGGTCGGCCACGGCCTTGGCGACCATCTGCTTGCCGGCGGCCTTGACGATGGCGATGGACCGCCGCAGCTGGGCGCCGAAGAACAGGTCCGTGATGAACCACAGCGGGTTCTGGAACCGCTCCGTGGTCGCGCTGGACGCGTGGTCGAAGGCGATGGTGAACTCGTCGTCGCCGTGTATCTCCATCTAGCGGTCCGCAGATTAGTCGTCGTCAGCCGATCTGTCCGGCCTCGGGAGAAGAAGGAAGAGTGAACAGGCGGGGGCTGGCGCGCACATTATACGCCATCTTCCCCATCAGCTGCGAGGTGATCTCGTGGAAGACGAGCTGCAGGTCGACGACGGATCCGTCTGCCTTGGACCGGAGGAAGTCGACGCTCTGGATCAGGTACTGCGGCAGCACGACGTCGTTGAGCACGCGCAGGGTCGCGGCGTTGAGGAAGTTCAGGCCGGCCTTGCGCTGGACCCGCCACATCTCGCCGTCCGCGGTGATGATGCCGTGGCCTGGCGTCCGTCAGTAAGTTCATGTCCGTCTCTTCCGAGGAGGTAGGGACGTACCGAAGAGATCCCGCAGCATGCCCTTGACGACCTCGCCCTTGCTGAACGCGCTGTCGACACCCTCGTTCTTGAAGATGAACTCCAGGTTGCGCGGGTCGCTGAGCACGACGCCCGGCGGCAGGGTGGGCACGGCGATCTGGAGCGTCTCGTAGCCGAACCGGCGCTCGCACTTGGTGAACCACAGGAACAGCTTGTGCCGCGCCTGGAGGAAGAGGATGCCGTTTCCCACCAGAGGCAGCGTATCCGGTGCTTTCCTGCGTGGCGCGGATCGTGCTGGTCAGACGTGGTGCGAGTTGTAGGGCCGGGGGGGGGGGGGGTTCCCAAAAGCCGAAGCTAAAACCACCTACCGGAGCGGCGTACCATTCCGCTTCAGCTGGGGCGTGCTGAAGATCGGGTACAGAAAGGCAAGCAGGAGCACGATGCCCGCAGCCCATATCGCCTGTGTGCTCAGCAGCAGGGCCATGGTGGGTGGTGGGTAGTGGTAGTGGTAGTGGTGGTGGTGGTGGAGGTGGTGAGGCCGCTACGGCATAGTACCCAAGTACATCACGCGACAGGGGAAACAAAAGGGCGACGAGACCGGAACAGCTGAGGAGAATCCCGACGGGAGTTCCAGCAGTATGTCGCCTGCAGTAAGGCTCAGACTGTAGGCAAGGTGGAAGGGTGCAGGACCATCAGGCAGACGCCGGCTTCACCCCCGTCTTTGCGTCGGTTATTCGTCTGCGGAGGGAAGGAGGATGGGATCTGGAAGCATGTGAATGTACGGGGTACTTGTAGGAGACACGCACTCACTGCTCAGCCTCGTGGGGCAGATGGTGCCCTCGCGCCGGCAGCTAGGGGGCCCGAGCGCTCGGAACCACTAAACTGTCCGCCGCGGAGGAACCAGGCAGCGGCACCGTGCTGTGTCGCAGCGGCGTTACAGCGCCTCACACGGCGCGTCAGCCCCTAGCGTCGCAGCGGCCAATAGCGCTAGCTTTACTCGAATAGGAACCTCGACAGCCTTTCCCGAGCTTCCTGATGCGATCATCGATGCCATCGATCCCCGGCCGGCGTTCCTGACGCGATCACCCATCCTACCGAAGCCGATCTCCCCCAACTGGCCTTATAAGCCGCCCGCCTCGTTGCTTTCCGTATTTCCTGCTTACTGCGATTGATCCTCCACACCACAAACCGCCTCGTCCGGCATCGTTTAACCAGCTCTCTCCGGGAGCTTCATCTCACCCAAACAGGTCTGTCAGAGCAGCTGCCGCCTCAAGATGGCCGCTCTCTTTCTCGCGCCCATGGCGCCGCGGATGCACCTCTTCGAGATCGACGACCAGCCGTGGTACGTCTACTCCCGCCCTCTCTCTCCAGAGTCTCATCTAGATTCTCGTGCTGACAGACCCCCGCCGCCATCAGGTTCCCTGCCCTCCTCCGCAGGCGCGTGCAAGCCGCCCTCACCCAGGCCTGGATCTTCCGCGTGCCGCTGCTGCAGGCCAGCTCGCCCAGCCACATCCTCGCCTCGCTGCTGGCCCAACACGTCCCAGACCTGTCGTCCTGGGTCATGATCGACTTCTGCGCCGGCGGCGGCGGGCCCACGCCCATCGTCGAGCGCATCCTCAACGGGCGCTTCCACGACTCTGCTGCGGCCTCTTCTTCTTCTTCTTCTTCTTCTTCTGAGTCTGCTCCTTCTGCTTCTCCTTCTCCGGCTACGGAGAGCCACGCGCAGCAGCAGCCTGACGCCACGGACACGTCTGACCAGGCCCCGCCTAAGTACAAGCAGAAGCAGAAGCAGAAGCAGAAGCAGCAGAAGCAGCAGAAGGAACAGAAGCAGAAGCCAAAGCAGGGCAACGATGCCCACGCGCACACAGACGCGCACGCTGAGGAGGAGGCCCAAAAACAAACGGGGACGCACACGGAGGACGAGGCCGCGCCCGCGTCCGGCCCTGAGCCGGTCCGCTTCGTCCTGACCGACCTGCACCCGCACCCCGACAACTGGGCCGTCGCGGCCGCGCAGAGCCCGTACATCACCTACGAGCCCGACCCCGTCGATGCCAGCGCCGTGAGCCGGGCCATCATCGACAAGTACGCTGGCAGCGGTGGCGGTGGCGGTGGCGGTGGTGGCGACGCCAGCGCGGCGGAGGACGGGGAGAGCAGCAGCGGCAGGACGAAGGCGACGAAGACGAACAAGCAGAAGAAGAAGGTGTTCCGCATGTTCAACCTCGCCTTCCACCACTTCGACGACCCGCTAGCCAAGGCCATTCTCAAGAACACGCTCGAGACGAGCGACGGGTTCGGGTACGGTCTCCGCCCCTCTCATTCCTCCCATAGAGGGTCATCCCCTCGTCCCTTATCCTCATCTGTGAGTGAGGACAGTCCGGCTAACTCGACTGCAGCATCTTCGAACTGCAAGACCGCTCCTTCGCCTCCTTCCTCACGACCTGCATCTTCGGCATCGGCATCCTGCTCTCGGCGCCCTACTACGCCTTCATCTGGCGCTCCCCCGTCACCCTCATCTTCACGTACCTCCTCCCCATCCTGCCCTTTGTTCTCGTCTTCGACGGCTACATCTCTGGCCTGCGCGCCCGCACGCCCGACGAGGTCCAGGCCCTGCTGCGCGAATGCGGCGCCGAGGGCGGCGCGGATCAGTGGGAGCTGCGCAGCGGCCGGACCAGGCATCTGTGGCCGTGCGGGTTCCTGTTCTGGATGGTTTGTATCAAGAGGGAGGGTGGGGGGAATAAGCAAAATCAGGGGAATAAGGAAGTCAATAAGATCAAGGAGGGGAAGGAGGAGGGGAATAAGCAAAAGAAGGAGGACAAGAAGGACAAGGAGAATAAGAAGGACAAGGAGAATAGGGTTGGCCGAGGTGTTAAGGGCGGTGCCAAAAATTGAGACACGTCGAACACGCCCGATGAGAGTTAAGACTGTTGTCCAGTACCTATCTGCTAGTACCTACCTATATACGAAAACTGCCGTAGGTACGGGGGCACATAACGGACAATATGTACGAACGGATAGATAGTAGGCTGTTAACTAGTTTTCATTTCCTTGATTCTTCCCATCCTTGCCCGTAACGACGACCTTAGCTACCTGCCGGCATGTGTAGGTGCCAGGCTAAGCCAAGCTACCAACAGGTACACATGCAATATGCATGGCAACCCCTATTTTCCTTCTTCTCTGCAGTGTTATACAGGCTCGCCTCGGGCCCATCAACCTCGAGGCTGACTGAATGACTGACAACCAACCAACGAATGCGTAATACACGCTTCTCTTTCCCTCTCGTATTCTTGTATGCCTACCACGTATAGTTGGCACTGCGAATTATTCCCTACCCCCCACCTGATGGTCCCATGGTCCCGATGTAACAGAAAGGAGCAAAAGAACAAAAAAAGAAAAAAAAATGGAATGTAAAGCCTGTGAGGTATGACCCAGAAAAAAGAAAAAGGGGAAATTGAGCCATAAGAGGTAGCGAGAGAAACACGTTCCGGGCTACACGGCGGGGCCGGCCTTGATGACGTCCTCGGTCGCCTCGGACGCGTACTTCTTGAAGTTCTCGGCAAAGAGCTTGCCCAGCTTGGTCACCTCGGCGTTGAAGCTGTCGGCGCCGGCGGTCCAGGCCGCCCGGGGGTTGAGCAGCTCGGAGGGCACGCCGGGGCAGGCAGTGGGCACCTGCAGATTGAAGACGTCGTAGTTCTCAAAGGTGGCCTTGGACAGCTCGCCGGAGTGGATGGCGTCCAGGATGGCGCGGGTGTACTTCAGCGGGCAGCGCTTGCCGCCCTGGGCGAAACCGGCGCCGACCCAGCCGGTGTTGAGCAGCCAGGCGTTGGCGCTGTGGTCCTCGATCTTGTCGGCCAGCATCTTGGCGTAGCGCATAGGGTGCAGGGCCAGGAAGGGCTGGGCGAAGCACGAAGAGAAGGTAGCCTGCGGCTCCAGCACGCCGTCCTCGGTGCCCGCCATCTTGGAGGTGTAGCCGGAGATAAAGTGGAACATCGTCTGGGCGCGGTTGAGCTTGGAGATGGGCGGCAGCACGCCGCGGGCGTCACAGGTCAGCAGGATGATGTTGCTGGGGTGGCCCGACGACACGCAGGGGATCTTGGCGCTGCTGATGTACTCGATCGGGTACGCGCACCGCGTGTTCTCCGTCAGCGTCGCGTCGTCGTAGTCTACCACCCGCGTCTCGGGGTCGAACACGACGTTCTCCAGCACCGAGCCGAAGCGGATGGCGCCGAAGATGTCCGGCTCCTTCTCGGCCGAGAGCCCGATGCACTTGGCGTAGCAGCCGCCCTCGATGTTGAACACGCCGGCGTCGCTCCAGCAGTGCTCGTCGTCGCCGATCAGCGCCCGGTTGGGGTCCGCCGACAGCGTCGTCTTGCCCGTGCCCGACAGGCCGAAGAACAGCGTGACGTCGCCGTTCCGGCCCTCGTTGGCCGACGAGTGCAGCGTCAGCACGTTGTGCTTGATGGGCATCTCGTAGAACAGCACGGTGAAAACGCCCTTCTTCATCTCGCCCGCGTACTCCGTGCCCAGGATGACCATCTCCTTCTCCGCGAAGTTGATCGCCACCGAGGTCCCGGACGTCATACCCTCCGTGTACCGGTTGGCGGGGAACGAGCCGGCATTGTAGATGGTGTAGTCCGGCTGAAAGTGCTCCAGCTCTTCGCGTGACGGCCGGATCAGCATATTGCGCATGAAGAGGGCGTGGTACGCGCGCGCGCACACCACCCGCACCCGGATCCGGTACCGCTCGTCCCAGCCGGCGTACCCGTCCACCACGTAAATGCGGCTCCGCGTGTTGAGATAGTCGACCGCACGTTCGCGGTTGATTTTCCACACCTAGAACGTTCTCACGTGTCAGCCCATGCACATGGTATCGATAAGGGGCACACGTGATTTGTGCGGGGAACACGGCTTTAACGCAGGCTCGGCTGTCGTCGGCCGCGGGGTGCATAAACCGGCAGCAGGACTGGGGCGGTCGCAATGTGTTATGACGCCAATGACCAGGGTAAGCGGCACAAATAGGAGGCAGACGAAAAACCAGCTCGGCCAGCTTGGCCAGAGCCAGAAGGAAGCACGTGGCTTGCGGAGACGCTCATAACCTCGGCTACGAGGGCGCAGGCAGTGACGCCATCCAAGGAAAAGAAAATTCAGGTGAGAAAAAGGATGCGCTTCGAATGTGAATGATTGGCGGCAATCGTCGGTTGAGCGGGGTGTCTCGTGAGCACATTCGCCAGTGGGCGGCACGCCACACCGCAGGAAGACCGACGAGCTGAACGGGAAAATACGAGAAGGGAGACAAGCATGCGAGTATGTACTCACGTCAGGTGTCATGGGCTTGTTGACAGGACCCCACCTAGCAAGCAAGACAGTCAGTGAAACCTGGCGTAACGTCATACAGGCCGCTTTGGTGGCGCTGGGTCGTGGCACCTGCGGCAGGAAGGGAGGACATACCATATGTCGTTTTCTGAAGACGGCTCCTTGACGATCCTCTTGTCTGAAGGCGACCGGCCAGTCTTCGCCCCGGAATACGCAGTCAGGGCACCCGTCGACGAGATACCCGAGCCCGGCTCGTAGACCTTTTGGGCGGGCTCAAGTCAGCATCACTTCTAAGCCGTAGAAGTATCGGGGTCCTGGCCTTACCAGAGCATCTTCGTACAAGGCGGGGACCGACGGGTTAGGGATCTGTCAGGGCGTATTAGCCGTGTCGCCGAGGGCAGAGAAGCGTGGGCGCGTGTCTGGACGGCCACTTACGATGGCAACCCGCTCGTAGTCGATGTGCGCCTTCTCGTGAAGTGCCTCCTCTGCAAATGAACCACGTTAGATCGGAGATCGTGGAGGCGAATGAGGACAGTCGCAAGCGCGAGCAAGTTCAAGACAGTCTTCAAGACGCGAGAGTGAGAGGAGTGAGGGGAGGAGCAGAGTGGCCACTACGTACCAATCTCGGAGTGCTCGTGCTGCTCCAGGTGTGGCCTTCAGACGACGTTAGCAAGAAGATTTCGAGGTCAAGCAGGAGGAATTGTAAATGTTGTGGACTTACTGGACACCACCCGGGTGCAGACTGGTCTTGTTGACGGTGTTGGAGATCACTGAGAAGGAGAAGAAGGCAGCGGGTTAGCAAGAAGAGAGCCCGGGCAGACGGCGGGCCGTGGCCACGGCCGCACAAGGCTCGTGGTGAAACGGAGGCCAAACGGACAGCACTCCGGCCAGGGAAGGCGAGGCGAGAGAGGTAGAGGGAGGAGGACGAACTTTTGCGTAGATCGGACTGGTTTCCGGAGGAGAGAATCTGGGACCTGGGGCCTTTGACAGAGGGATCGATGTAGGGAGAAGCGCTTCGCTGGACGGGGTCCTTCATGGTTAATATGTTCGCCGATGTGGCTTGCTGGTCGGAAGCAGAGACGATGTTGGAGACGGGATGCAGGGGGCAGGGCGGCCTTGGCTTCGCAACGATCCACTTAACGGGTACGCGTGTGGGCTGGGGAGAGATAGCAGGCCGGATAGCCCCAGGTCGCCCTAGTAGCGCCCGAGGTTGAAGATATAAAAGGCAGGGCAGGGTGGAGCCTGACATGCGTGATGAGGGCATACCACTGGCCGAGCGGAGGTGCTGACAGCGATTGGGTGTCGGGTCACGAAGACTTTCCGGAGCAGACACGTAAATGACCCCTGCGATCCTCGGGACTGAGCATGGCGATGCAGCAGTCTGGCCCGGCGGCGACCCAGCTCGTCAGTACGGAGTACCTCGACGAATGCCCTTTCTCTTCTCAGGTCCCTCTGGCCCTCCTTCGGAATAGGCTTCGGGTACGAGGCAGGCCCAACGGACGGATGGTGCAGTTGCAGCGCTTCGCGCAAAAGGAAGGCCATAGATTGAACGACCCGGGCCAGAGTTGCCGCTTTCCAGTCGGCCGGCCAAAAAAAAAGTACCTAACCTCGAGCCCGTGACGCGCCGCACCCAAACTCGGGTACGCACGAGGCTGCCTACCCCAACAAGCACCACCAGCCGGCCTGGTATTGCCGATATTTGCCATATCAGACGCCCAGTGCGTACGATGCGACGGGATCAACGGGAATGGGACAGGACAGCAGCGAGGGCGCTAATCCTATAGTAAAGATGCTAGCAGGAAGTACTTGCCATGTAGCCCACGTTAGGTAGCTCCGTACCACTTCTCGCCCACACCACTTCATGTAACCAGGAAGTACCCAAGGGAGCACCCAAAGAAGCGGTGGCGCTTCTGCAAGGCGGCCGCGGAGGGGGGCGGCACGCGGGCAGGGACCGGGGAGGCAGGCAATCGGAAAAGACAGGCACGTCAGCGCATTCCGCAGGGGAGGCCGTAGTCGGCGTGGCTGCCTCCTGAAGCGCCAAGCAGCCCATTCGATACCGACCGGCGCAAGGGCTGCAGGAGGAAGGCAGCGGTGGAACGACGAAGCAGCGGAAGACGCCAAGCCGCGAGGGCTGACAGAAGCAAAGCGAAGTAGGGGTGGAGGTTGCGGAACGGAGCTGCAGCCCTCGAGACGGCGCTCAGGGCTGAAGCAACAGCGGGCAGCGCACGCTGCGGACAGGCGGCGGCAGCAAGCAGCCAAGCCGGAAAGGCTAGCGCCTAGTGCGCGTACCAGGGCGCGCAGGGATCCCGAGTGCCCAAGAAGAAAAAGTCCCGGCCGCCAATGGCGTCTTTGCCGTATCGGGAGGGAAAAGCCCAACTCGATCCCGTGGAGGACTTGACACAGCCTCCTCCGGTCGGCCCACCGAGAAGAACGAAAGCCGCTAGGCGGGCAAGGACGGAGGCGCGGAGGTACATATCGTGTACATCGCGAGGCAGATGGAGGGGAAAAGAAGGAAGGAAAGAATCAACGACAAGGAGTGGGGGCATTGCCGCTTCCCGCTCCGTTCCCACACCCCCCCCCCCCAGCCGGTCCTCCCTGAACTCAGGAAATTTCATCCCTTCCGTTCTTCCACCGATACCGTCCCACATGCAAGAGGACGAAAATGTTAAAAAACGGACGAGAGATCATCGCGGGTTGTAGACAGAGATAGGGACAAACCGGGGCGAAAAAGGACGGCAGAGCCTGCGCTGGGAAATTGAGCAATCACGCTCCTCAATTCGTTCATCGCCTTGGACAGGCGGGCTTGGCGCACGTCGTCTCGTTTTCGTTAGGGGGGAGTGATTGGGCCTGGACCCCGCGGTCTCCAAAACTCAAACAGAGCCTGGTCGCCTGGGCTCAGGCGGTCCCCTCCCCCGCAGCCACTAAGACTGCAACCTATGCCGTCATTGGCCAGGCCCAGGGGATTCAGTTACCGTGAATCGTCGCCGTCCTGGCAGAGTCCAGAACGCGAGGGGCCCCGCAGCGATGAAGATGGGCTCCGATCTTTCCCGACACAGCGTCCTTACGTAAACGAGCACCACCGTGACTGCCTTTTTACGTATTTTACGCCTTTTTTTCCTACACGTGTACATGAGCACGGGCCTTGCCCAGGTAGGAGCAAGGGGCTGTGGGAAGTCTTCGACGCATGTGATGGGGCAAAGTCAACAAAAGTGGAAAGGAATAAGACGGAAGGGAGATTGGCAAGCTGAAACGTGGACGTCACGAGAGCATCAGAACGAGAAGAACTGGAGAAGAGAGCCCAGCCACGTCCAGAAATACCCCAATTCTCGCCCACGGTTGGCTTCGGGCCTCGAGAGTCCCAGCGCGTCTGGGTCAGCTGGCCGCGCACGGGACAGGAGGTGAACATCACGGTGTGCAGCAATCTTAGCCCTGGAGGAGACGCGATGAGAAACCCTGGAGGAGCCCCGGTAAACGCCCCTTGAAAATTGGACACCCGGAACACGAATTGAGCTGCCTGCAGAACCCATTGCATCAGGTGGATCGGTGGAAAGCGGGGGGTTGGAAGCGGGATGGAGTAGGGAGGTGGAATGAAAAGAATTTGCCCGGCTGCAATGCTGCCTGACGAACAACAGCAGAATACGCCGATCGGCAGAGGAGGACGATCGTGGCCTTGCAGCTGGCCCTTCCGACTTCTCCCGTCCGCTGCCTCGCTGTCGTCGAAACGTCAAGTACACCTTGGGTAAGAGATCTTCCGCTCGGCCGCCTTCAGGTTGTCACCCTGTCAGCGTGGATGGAAACCGGTATCCGAATCCCGACCAACCGGCTCGGATCCGGCTCCGCAGAAATGGAGTGTCCTGCACGCCTGCCTTGTCCTGGCCTTTTCTTCCCCTGCTATAGCTTGTCCGCCGCGGGGAGATACCTAGGTAACCGTGATATCTATGGATCACTCGGTACCTTATCAGTACATTCCTTCGAGGCTCCTTGGCTACACGTCCAACCGTGGAAGCCTCAAGACGGACCAGCTTTCCGACCAGACGGCAACACCCTCGGCTCGGCATCAGCCTAGTTATCGTCCAAGGTGCTCGGCATCGTACACGGTCGGGCGGGGTGGGCTGCCTCCCGGAGCGTTCTAAGCATTCTCGTCCCTCGCTCGGCAGTAGATGGCGCGGCAGCGGACCGCGGGTTGGTCTAAAGTGCTCTTCTCAGCCGTCCGAACGCTACCGGCCGGGAAGAGGAACCCAACCCATATGGGGGTAGCGTACGTACGTACGTGCCTAAGTACGTACGACGTATCTAGGAGCAACAGTAAGCAAGTGTACCTGATAGTAACGCGCCCTTCTTCACCCGATCTTCCATTGGCTGCTCGGGATCGCTGCTATATCATGGGTGGTGCAATCATTCATAGTCTCTGCTGAGGCCATATGTCATTGACGCGCCTTCCATCACGTTTCGGCGAAAAGCATGGCGGACTGAGTGCCGTCCATCAAAAAGGATTGCACTATGGGATAGAAGCGGCACAGCAAGGCCACGGGTATTGCCACGAGGTTGGCACCAACCACGTTAACCAGGAGAAATCGGGACACAACGCCTCCGGACAAACCAGGATGCCCGTCTAGCCACCCCGCACGCAAGGTACGTAGGTAGGTAGGTATGCACCTAAGTGGGTGCCTGTAACTCAAAATTCCAACCGTTCCCTCCGGTAGGTGCCTAATCTAGCCCTCGTCTGCGAACAAGTCCACTGGCTTCATCCTAAGAAACAAGCCCGCCTCTTTGACACCCTCCTCGAGTGCCGTCCTGTCTAGGGGCTCCTTTGCGCCTGACCTCCCTATCTTTGGCGAAGAGCGGCGCTCCTGCTAACCCTGCCGCTTCGCAAGCATGATCTTGATGAACTCATCCTCGTTGACGCCCCTGGGAACGAGGAAGCGGGCTCCAGTTAGTAAACCCGAGGACGTTTCACGAGGCGGTCAGAGGTAACGGAAGAGGAGAGGGGGGTGCCGAGGGCAGGGGAAGACATACCCTTTGCCGTCCGAGTCGAACTCCCGAATCATGGCGCCGAGCTCCGATTCCTCCATGGACTGGCCGATCTCCTTCATGACGCGCCGTAGGTCGTCGACGGTGATAATGCCCTTGGCGTCGACGTCGAAGAGCCGGTACGCGCGGCGGCACTCCTCGATCGGATCGCGGTTGTACATGAGCGTGCCCGCGATGCCCTGGAAGATGGGTAGCGTGAACTCACGCCAGATGGGGCCGCACTCCTTCTGCGATGGCCATGACGCAGGCGGGATCGCGTACTTGGTCAGGTAGGGGAACGTCTCTTGCTTCGGTAGGTCGAAGCCGAGCGCTCGCAGGCTGAAGCGGAACTCATGGTAGTCGATGCGGGAATCCTTGTCGGCGTCGAACACGGTGAACTAAGGGGTAGGCCGAATCCGATGTCAGTTCTCAGCCTTCGACTTTCCGCTTTCCTTTCGTCTTTCCTTTTTTGATTTCTTCCTCTCCCCCATCGCATGCACCTCCGCCGCCGCCCCCCTTGCTGCTGCTTCTACTTACTGCTTCATTTATCTGATTTCTTTGGTCCTCTGGCAATTTCAGGAACTCCTCTCTTGACGGAATCTGGTGTGCCGGTTCTTTGCCGGCTGTCCTCGAGCTCATCATCATGAATGTGGTGTGGGAAGGTAGTAGGTAGATAGAGAACGTCTCTTCGGGTGGCTCGAGGGAGAAAAAAGGAGGTGCTGTACCCAAAAGTGAGGTATTGAGCAGAAAGGCAAATGACTAATCGTCGATCTGTCTTCCTTGGGTATTCAGAGCAGGTAGTCAAGAACTATTGGCTGTTTTTGGGGGGGAGAAGATGCATGCCGCTTCTGTCGTCTCTTGTTGATAAATCGCATGCTGGCCAACAAAAACTAATCCAGGCTGTTTACGCGACCATAGGTCTGCGCTTGTAGAGAGAAGGTGCGACTGGTTGTAGGTAGAGTCGACTTGTTGTGGTGGTGGTGGTAATAATTATTGATCCAAGTCACAACTTTCTTAAGGGATCCTTGGAAGGATTGGTTTAGAAAGTCCGGAGCTCTACACGCGTTTGGAACGCGTCGGTCGCCTGCCCAACAAGGAACTCAACTCAGCAAAAAGCCCCGCCACGCGTTAAGTGCCTGCATCATTCAATAAGCAGCACAGCTTAATTGCCCCACTATTTTCTCTTCTGGATAATTCTCCGCTGAAAAATATTGTGCATGCATCTAGCGGGACAACGTCTGACGGGAGGCATCTTTTGATTGATCTCAAGTCTCCAGACTTCAGCAGCTAGCTTTCGATACTGCATCTTCGTCATATCGCGGCCAACGTCGAAGATAATTGACCCACGAACTCAATCAATCCCAAAACAGAGGCGAACACAGACAGAAGACACGATGGCGAAACGGAAACGGCCGCACAGCGAGAGCGCCGAGGACAA
The DNA here is from genome assembly GCA_022813145.1 of Barbatosphaeria neglecta. NCBI lineage: Eukaryota > Fungi > Ascomycota > Sordariomycetes > Barbatosphaeriales > Barbatosphaeriaceae > Barbatosphaeria > Barbatosphaeria neglecta. Next base: position 33,423 of record JAKLNC010000014.1, on the reverse strand, counting down.
ACTGTCCCGGTACAGCACCGACCTGTTCCGCGCGCTCAAGACAGCCAAGGGCTTCGAAAGGCAACGGCTGGCCAAGCGCAGCCGCGATAAGGACATCACGCCCGAGAAGTCGGCGCGGCTCGAGCGAGAGGTCGGCGTGCTGAAGTCGCTGGACCTGCACAAGGCGGCGCACGCGCACCTTGTCTCCGCGCTGCTGCGGGTCAAGGGCGTGGCCACGGCGCCGGGACTGCCAGACGAGGTGCGCAACGGCGCCCCAAAGCTGGACGTGTCCGAGGAAGAGCGGGCAGCCCTGCACAATGTCACCAGCGCGCTGTACAACCGCAAGCAGGTGCGCGACATCGTCGTGGCCGCGATCGCGGACATCTGCGGAGCCCTCGGGGTGCCCATTCCCGAGGCGAAGGGCGCTTTGAAGAGCAAGGGGAAAGAGACAAAGACATCACAGCCTGCGGTCAAGGGTGGGGGCCAGAGACTTAGTGCAAAGGACGAGAGTAAGGACGAAGAGCGGGAAGAGCGCGAACAGCCAGCCCCGAAGAGGTTACGGCGCGCCTCTCTGGAACGAGACGACGAAGCCGAACGCCGCCCTAGCGACGATAAAGACGAGCTAGACTCTGACGAGCTCTCCGATGAGGAGGAGCAAGATGAAGAAGAAGAAGAAGAAGAAGAGGGCTACGATATCAGCGACAACGATGGCGTCCACGACGGAGAAGACGAAGACGAAGAGGCAGAAGAACGAGCAGTAGCCCGTCTCGATGCGATGCTGGGCGGTTCATCTTCTTCTGAAGGAGACGACAGAGAGGGTCAGAACGACGATGATTCGGATTCAGATTCTCAATACAGTGTAGCCGACACCATCGCCGTCTCTAAACCGCTACCAAAGCGGAAAACAACAGCCGTCGCCGTGACCGCCGCCGCCGCCGCCGGCCCAGCCGATGCAGCCGGGGCGCCGTCAGATTCGCGGTTCCTGCCGTCGCTAATGGGGGGCTACATATCCGGATCGGAAGAGTCGGCGTCAGATATAGACGTAGAAGCCGGCCAGCCGCGAAAGAACCGGCGGGGGCAGCGGGCGCGCCAGAAGATCTGGGAGTTGAAGTTCAAGGACAAGGCCCGACACGTCTCCAAAGACGCGACGGCGGTAACCTGGGACCCGCGGCGGGGCGCTGTCGCCGCCGACGACGCGAAGCCGTGGAAGAAAAGGGTCGAGCAGGCTCCCGGCAGGGATAAGGACAGGGACCGGAGCTGGGGCAGAGAAGACCGGTGGGCACGGCCTGAGAAACCGGCTGCGGCAGTGGAGGAGGCCAAGCCCAAAACTGCTACCGGCGTGATGCACCCGAGTTGGCAGGCGGCTAAGAAGGCTAAGGAGAAGCAGCAGAGCGCGACTTTCCAGGGCCGTAAGGTCGTTTTCGACTAAGTACCTCGCGATGCCAAAATAAAATGGCACGCTAAAGAAGTCCACGCCCGTATGAGACCACAGCAACGGGAAATATATACAGATCTGCACTGAAAAGGATAGCATGCAAAATACCGTCAATTGTGTCATAGTGTGTAAACTGGATCCCACCTATCCGTATAAGTTTTACGCTGTCTCATGCAATTGAAACGAATATTTACCGGTATTATATAGTTGTGGACTTCTTTGGTATGCACTCGATGAACTATACAGTGACGCTTTTTACCCAGGCTAATGCATTCTCTCCCATAAAACCACGCTGCAACTGCCTTCACGGCCTACAGCCTCTACAGCCCACGTTGAACACCTAGGCAATACCCTCAAGGCCAGGGCTAGCCCCGGGGTTGCGTACTACCACGTTAATGTCCTAAGCCATAGCTTCCGTAGGAGCTTCGAAGGACAAAACCATAGTGATGAACGCAAAAACCGGCCATATATATGCAAAAATGACACGCTTGTGAGAAGAGAATGCGCCCAGGCACTAGGTCTGGGCGTGGGTAAAAAGCGTGGTTACCTGCCATAAATGGCTAGTGTGTTTTTTTGGGTCATTCTCTTTTATTTTGACACCGCGTGAGTATCTATCAATCGAAGTTGAGGAAAGGGAGTTGTCGTGTCAAGGAGCAGTCTCGAAGGGGAGGAGGGCCTTTAGCCCACGAGAGGACGGTAAGGGCTGCGGTCGCGGCAATAGGATTGCTAAAGCCTACTCCTACTTCCTGTTATCTAGATAAAAAGTAAGAAAAAAAGCAAAAGACCCGTTAGGTTGTCCAACGCCACGCCTCGTTCCACAAGCCCCCAGCACACCCTCGTTATTTCGCCATCTTTCCTCTCCTTCCTCCATAAAGAAGTGGACAGGTACGTTGTGTAAAGGCGGTTCGTTCATACGTATTTCGTCCCACCTATAACATCCCCACAGGAAAACCCAACAATAACCCGTCCCGTCATACTTCCTCCCTCGCCTCGTACTGGCCAAACATGCTTATCTCACAACTAGGCCGACCCTGTAGGAGGAGCAGTAGAGTGTGACTCTTCACCGGTCGCCGGCTGCTGCTGCTGCGCATCCTGCTTATGCTGCTTCTTAAGGTCGGCAAGACGGCGCGCCTCGGTGTGGATATCCTGCAGCTGATGCTGGCCCTCGGTGTAGAACTTAACAATCCGCTTGCCGGTCGGGGTGTTAGTGGCCTTCTCGAAGTACGAGCCGAGACCGGAAAAGAGAGCATTAGCGCGTTCGGTAATGCCGTAGGAGTGGTCGGCAGCTTTGGCGCGGTCGGTGGCGCGGTACTTCTGGTCGAGGTTCTGCAGCGTGTTAAGGAAGCGAGAGCTCACGCCGTGCTTGTGGTCGAGATCGATGGCCTGCTGGAGCACCTGGTCGCCGATGACGTAGCCGTGAGCTAGATACTCGGCGAAGATGCGCGTACGCGGCTTCTCCTCCTGCGTCAGATCGTCGGTGTCGTGGTCACGCTCGCCCGAGCTGTGCTGCGTCTCCTCGGAGCCGTCGTCGCCGGTGACCGTGATGTTGTTGGGTCCCAGCTGGGTGTTATTCAGCAGCAGGGCGGTCTTGCGCGCCGTATCCTTCTCGAAGGTGACCGTGGCGGTCTTGGTCTCGCCATCGGTAGAGACCTGGAGTTCTGAGATCTTGCCGCTGTTGGCGCCGTCAGTCTCTCGTCGCTTTCGCTTCAGAGGGTAAATTTGCATTGCATCCTATTAGGAGAAATGTTCTTACCAGAAGCTGAAGAAGTCCCGGACCTCCTTGTCGTCGGTCTTGGCCGAGATGTTCTTAACGTGAACGGTGTTTGCCATTTTGCCAAAAAAAAAAAAATACCTCGTTTGGTTGGGTCGGTTGGGTAGGTAGATAGAAATGGTGATGTAGTAGGAGTCTGGGGAAGTGGTAGGTTGCGGGCGAACAGTGGTACGGGGTATGGGATGAATCGAGTAACGAGCTGCAAGGCGTCCTTTATAACTGATTTCCAGGCGTGGGATGATGATATTGTGACGGGGGGAGGAACAAGCGCCAATTTGCGAATTCGTGGCTGTAACACGAGGCAACGCTGGCATCATAAGGCAGCCGCGAAGCGGAGGGGCAACAGCGCATAACGTCATTATCGCAACCAGTCAAACAGAGAGGAGGGGTAGCTTGTGGCTGTGCAGCACCACGTACTACCTGATACCGCAGTACCGGGGCTATCGCGGCCTTGCTGTCCAATCAGAAGCTGTAGAGACGGCATTTATTCTCGAAGCGTCTTATTCAATAACCGGGGTCATTTCACGATAATGACACTTTTTGTTGGTAACATGTGAAAGTGGCGTGGCTAAGATGAAAGCTTTCGCCCCCTCCGTGGCTCATCGGCCCGGAGATGTTTCTACGGTTACTGCGCGTGAACTACGATAGTATGAGCAGTTCATGATTGTCGCCTTGCACTACAATGCATGCTCTCGGCAATTATTGCGGAGCAGTCATGGGCAACAACGGACGAACGACGATACACCGGGACTCGATTTGAACCTCAAAACCCCTCCCTATTGTTTTGCGTTACTTGACGATGAACGCGAAGAGAAAGCTCCTGCCCTAAAACCTGCCGAATGCAAACGCGAGCAAACGGGCGTTCGTGTCCTAAGCTGTCTAATCGCTCCTCGGAGGCTCCGTCTTCGCGAACTTCTTCTCCACCTCCTTGTCGAGAGGGCCGGCGGGGTTGGATGTCAAGTTCTGCTCGTGCGTCAGTAACTGGATACCATTTGGGTCACAGGCGCGATTGGCGTACCTCGAGCTGGGACTTGTTGGCCTTGTCCTTGTTGGAGCCTGCATCGTCCACGCCCTGGCCTGAGTCGCCCGGGACTTCGTGCAGCTGCCTGCCCGACTGGAGCTCGGGCGGGGGAGACTGGTGGCCCTCGGAAGACATGTTTGTGTGTTGGCGAATATAGCTGTCTTGAGTCAGTTCGTGCCCAGTTCATCACGATAGCCTGCGCAAACAAAAGGGCGGCGCGTCTTACAGTCGGCGGACTAGGTTTATCGTTTTGCAGGCGTGTAGTTGATGCGATGCGACTTGGTAAGTAAGGTTGACTAGACAGAGAAAAATATCTAATTGGGAGACTCGAAGACGAGCGAGACTTCTTTTAAAATACGTCTGCCCCCCCAGTGCCTACGCCAAAAGCCTGCGATTTCTCCGTTTGACATCAGCAGCTGCGGCATGCCGTCATTCTGCTCATTACATCATTGCCTCCTCGTCCTGTACGCTATTATTATGTATTACAGTGCATGCGCTATGGGCGCTAGCCACTGCACAAATACAGGCACAATTCGCCCCATCAGCCTTGCATGCGCGGGGTATTTTTTTGGGACCTCTGCCCGCTGCCGTAGCTCTGCCGCTGGGACTGCTGCCGACCGTGCTGGTACCCTGTCCTGTCCAATGAGAAGGCCGCCAGCTTCGGAGCTGTCCACTGGAGAAACATGGGTCGCCCAGCAATAAATTCCCAACCATGGGGGGGGGTCGCATTAACCAGCCATTTTATCGGGGCGCAGGGGGTCGACCATCGTTCGTGTTTATTGTTTGGCATCCAGTGAGATCGAGAGACTCGCACAGTCAACAAGGCGACCTTCCGCTCTCCTTTTTTATCCCGCTACTCTCTCCGTTCGTTTTTCCCAGCAAGAGCCGATGTCCTGAGCCCATCGCCCCAAGCCGCAGACGTCGAGACGCCCAGTCGGCCAAAAGCCCGGGAGCTCATCGACGACGATCACTGCGGAGAACAGACGGAAAATAGAGCGAGCACTAGCGGGCAGTGAACAGGAGGTGCTGCTAGCAACCCCATAACCCGCTCGAGAGCCGTCCTTCTGAACATGCCCGATCTCAACTCGGTGCCTCCGTCTCCCCATTCTCTCGCGGCGTCGCGCCGCCAATCTTCAAACCCGATGCCTCCCCCGCCCGTGCCGACTTCCCCCTCCCTCAACATCCTCCCTTCGAACCAGAGCACCGTCAACAACCAGGGCTCCTCGTCTGCCCTCCCATCGCCACACCTGCCCCCTCCACTCGCAGCTGCCAGTCCTACTGGCGGAGACAACACGGGAGTCGGCTCCGGTCCGGGGCCCCTGCGACACCCACGGCCGCTCACGGCGGCAGAGCTGCATCTTCAGCTGGAGAAGGAGCAGGAGGCAGTTGTACGTTTTTCGAGGACTTCCATGGTAAACGTCTTGTGCGGGAGCTAATATCGCTCTGGCGCAGGTAAACCGGCTTACTCGGGAGCTGTCGCTGCTCCGCGCCGCCCAGAACGCGTCCGTTGCCTCGAATGCTTCCTCCACGTCCGCCACCGCCTCCGCCGGAGGAGCGTCCGACCCCCCGCTAGTCTCTGACAGCCAGCCGCTCCTCTCCGGCTCCGGCTTCTCCATCCCCTCGTCTGCCGGCCGGCAGCATCAGAGGAGTTACTCCAACGCCAGCGCGCGCAGCATAACCGCCAATGCGGGCTCCAATATCGCGCCCTCGGTGATGGATATTACGGCGCCCGCACCGGTGCGGCCCTCGGCGTCCGGCCTGAGCCGGCAGAATAGTACTGCTTCCCGCCGCAGCCGGACCAACTCGCCGGGTCCGGGATCGCTGCCCCACTCGTATTCGCACTCGCATATGGCCGACCCGGCCACGGCCAGCTACTTCCAGCAGCGCAGCGCTGGCCTCGCTGGAGGCGGCGCGTCCATGCCCCCACCGACCTCCGCGCCCGGAGCCACCCCGGCCGCCACCGGTGGCAGCAGCGAGCTGTCGCCCGGCATCCTTCCCGCCACTACGCGATACGAGGAGACCGCCTTCTATCGCTCCGAGCTCGAGAGCGTCAAGCGCGAGAACGAGGCCCTCAAGCGCCGCATCCGCGAGCTGGAGCGCGCCGTCCGTGACCGCCGTGCTAGTGACGTCAGCGCTAACCGCGGCCGGAGCGACAGCGTTAGCACCGCAGCTAGCGTGAGCGTGCCCGTCCCCGTGGGTAACACTGGTGGCAGCGGTGCCGGCGGCGGCGGTGGTGCCGGCGGCAGCGGTGGTGGTACCAGCATTGCCGGCCGGCGCGAGGGCGGCCGAGATAGGGTAGTCAGCAGCCTGAGCGTCGCGGGAAGCGTCGGCGTCGGCGTTCCCGAAGACGAGGTGCGGGTGGGCGAGAGCGCCGCCAGCGCCGGGCTGAGACCGCAGGAGCCTCTCTAGTTTGGGCGCGACTGAAGGTTCAGGGATCGACACGACAGACAACTCTGATATCATTCTTATCCGGCAGCAACGATATAGGGAGAGAGCGTCCTGGCAACATTGTATTCCTCCTTTTTTTTTATGTTATCCCTCCCTCCTCTACTTTGCCCCTTTCTGTATCCGAATCCGCTCGGATCACAATTCCGCTGCCGACGAACTTGGGTTGGGACCCTTGTGTAGTGCCTACTCAACATTCGGTATGCGTACTTACCTTTCCCAAGCGTGTTGCCTTTCTTGACGAGGATATATTAGCCAGTCTGGAGTTTTGGTGTATACGGCTCCCGGCTTGCTCTTCATGTTTCCTGTGACCGCATTCGCGGCCTCTCTCTCCTCTCCGCCCCCCTTTTTTGTGGTATCACGGTGTCTGTTGAAGGAAGATTGAAACATGAGCTGTGGCTTGGGTAGCCTTGCTTCTCTGGGTACTCTACCTACATATACACCTTACTAGGTAGGTGTGTGCCTGTTCAGCGTTCGGGTCCTTCGGGTGGGAGGAGTTAGCTTAGCTTAGTTTTGTACGGCTCGGTACCTACGTATGTAGGTGCTTAAAAAAATAGGCAGTCACAGCACGAGACTATATCCTTCGCAGCAGCATGACGTGGTCCACTGCCACTTGTGGGATCAAAGTTCTCCGACTGGTCAGTCATCGGCTGCTCAGTCACATCATCTACTCGACATATGTTAAGGCGCAAAGTACCTGGTCTAATAGAATGCCCTGTCGACCATCTAACTGAAGTAGATATGAAGCATTCCGTTGAGGAGGCAAGGTAGATGGCTAAACGGCTATATACCAACTGACCCTGCAATCTCTCCTGGTGGACGCGGTTTGGACGAGCCGAGACGACGAGGGGGCTGTCCATCGCGTACGCTTATCCCTTCCCGCGCAGCGGGAGCCGGGGCCGGCCATTCCGGGGCCGGACGGTATTGGCCGGCTCGGCGGCGCGCTGAGGCGGTCAAGCAAGCTGTCGCCGCCGATGTCCTCGGGCGGGGCGGATGTGGTGACCTCGGGCGGGTACCCCGGGGGGGGGGGGGGGGCGCCCACGGAGGAGGGCAAGACGGGCTGCCAGGCCATGTGGACGTCCAGGCGGCACAGCTGGGGGATGGGGTCCTACGGGCCTTCGAAGGCGCCGCGCATGGGGCCCTGCCAGGGCTCGCTGGGCCAGCTCCAGATGCGCAGCTCGCGAGGCCCGGTCATCTGGCGCTTCAGGGCGGCGTACATGACCGCGCTGGTGCCCAGCATGCCGTGCGCGATCAGGTGCTCAGTGCGCACCCCGGCCAGGAGGGCGGGGCGGGTCGTGCACAGGAAGCGCTAGAGGGCGTAGCCGCCGATAAAGGAGAAGGTCAGGCCGCGGTAGATGAGCAGCTGGGTGTCGTCGCACGCGCATGCATTTGCAGGCCAGGAGCAGCACGAGGAAGGGGCTGAAGAAGGGCGGCAGCTCCTCCTCCTACTCTTCTTCTTCCGTCGCGATGGCCTCGCCCTTGCCCTTGGTGTCGTTGGTGTCGTTGGCGTCGTTGGCGTCATGGGCGGTGGCGGCAGTGGCAGTGGTCGTGGCTCCGCGGCGCGGCAGGGGCGCCTCCTCGCAGCGCCAGGAGTAGCACCACCTGTTCATCAGACGGCAGTACCACGTGATGGTCCGCGTGGCGCCGTTGTTCCTGGCCCGGCGGTGCTGCGCGTCCAGCTGGGCGATCTCGGGGAAACGGAAGGGGAGGAAGGTGGTGTTGACGCAGCCGATGCTCTCGTCCTCGGCGGCCCGGAGACATCCCCGAGGGCTCCTCGTCCTCGCCGTCGTCGTTGCGCGACTCCGGCCCCGTGAAGCAGCGGGCGCGGGCCAGCGGGGCGTCGCGCTCCACCCCGGCGCTGTAGACGTGCTGCGCGTCGCCGGCGTCGGCCAGGAGCAGGCCGTATATGTGAAGGTGCACCTCGGCCGCTAGCCGGCGAAGGAGCACTGCTGCTGCTCACGCATCGGTGTGTGCGGCGGGCTCTTCGGCCGCGGATCCGGCACGGGGACCTTGGGTTTGCGGGCGCTTCCGGTCGGGGTGTACGGAGAGACATTGTCGTCGCTGTCGTTGCGGACCCCCTCGGCGGGTTCTATCAGGCTGCGGATGGAGATGTCGGAGCGGCGCGGCTCTGGCTATCCGACCCTCATCGGCGGCATGGTGGCCCGGCGAGTGAGTCAACGGCAGACAGCACAGCCTTCGAGAGAGAGCTGTCAAGACTAGGCAGCGAGCGGCCGGCAGCGAGTGGCCAGCAGCCCATTTCTGGGCAGGCAGAAATTGCGGCAGATCCATAGGCGATGAGGCGGACTGGCGGGCTGGCAGACTCGATGAGAGGGACGGCGGGGGGACGACGGCGAGAGCCTTCCCGTGCCTTTTTTATCCTTCCTGCGTCAGTCGCCGCTCGTGGCCCGTCCCCCGCGCTGCGCCGGCGCGAACCAGCGAGCCACTGGGCTCCAGACGGTGAGTCCTCGCCATCCTCGTTCGTTCCCAGCCCCTTTACACCGCCCAAGCCGGCCAGCCGCCCAATGGGACCTACGCGAGCTGACCGCGAGCCGACCGGGCAGCGAGGCTGGGCAGCGCTGGTTGGCCAGACGGGCCCACGGACATGGATCTCCAGGATGCGACTCCATTCGTTTGCGTCGAGCAGGGGCTTTTATTGGCAGAGAACAGCCTCGCGATGCGGCCAAAGGGGCAGCTCTGAGCTCTTCTGGGCGCGCTGGAACGCGATGGAGGTGTGCAAGCCGCCTTGTCTCTGTCCCGTTGCCTAGCGCCACCGCCCAAAGCCGCCTAGTCGGCCTCTGCAAATGCCTCCTAGTGAGCCAAACAGCCGGCTAAGCCCTGGAAGGGAGGGGGAGCTCCCCACTCCAATGCCTGCCCGGGTCCGTGCCGCCGCGCCAACAGCGCATTATCTTCCTGTAAATATCCGCTAATTGGAGGCCCACCAGGCAGCCTTCCAGATTTGCACTGCTCAGATTCTCGCTCACTGCCTCTTTGGCCTTTGCCCGCGCCTCGACCTCTACTTCATAGGACCTTTATGATAGTCCTGATTGCGGGCAGGCAGGCAGGCAGGCAGGCAGGCAGGACTTGCCGTCCCGCTTCACCAAGCCACGCTACAGCTCCAACCCCCGCAGTTGGGCGGTGAGTCTTTGGCCGCGCTCACTGCCAGACTGTTTACCACAAGCAGCTAGGTAAGTAAGTGCCTTAGAGGTCAGGAGGGTAGATCAGGAAGGTAGGTTAGGGAGGCAGGTTAGAGAGGTAGGTCAGGGAGGTAGGTCAGGGAGGTATATATCCTCAGCCTCGATCCGCTTCTTTCATTTCTCTCTCTCATTTGCAACCCCCCTCTCTCCCCCCCATTCATCTGGCGACCGAGATCTGCGACATCTACCGGACACATCCAAGGTCGGGCCTCGCTCGCCTCGCTACGACGTTACTTGCGCTCCCGTATTCATTCGCCCGCTTCCACCCGCTTCCGTCCGCTCCTGTCCGCCTGCGAGGATGTACGTCTCTGCGGAGGGCATCAAGGACGCCGCCTGGAAATGGCGCTGCAAGATCAGCGGCAAGACCAGGGACGCGTCCCTGTCCGACTACTCCGAGGCCGGCAACCTGAAGCCGGCCTCTGGTGAGCCCGGCTTCGGCGGCTCCGCGACGGTCAAGACGCTGTACGAGGGCAAGGAGAGCACGGAGAACTGCATCAACTGGTACGACTACCCGCCGCGGCAGATCAGCAAGACCGCCGCCAAGGCCCAGGACCGCGCCGCCCTCAAGGTGTACAAGGTCAGGGACCGCGAGAAGCCAGTGATGGCCGGCCGCTGGGCCCTCAAGTACCACCAGATCGACGTGCAGAACCCGCTGCTGGCCGCCGCCCTGGAGCCCATCATGAAGAAGGAGGACGTGCACGTGGATCCCGCCGAGACCGCCCGGTTCTACGAGCCGTTCCGGCCGCTGTACTTCCGCTACGGCGAGATCGCGGCCATGCACGCCGGTCTGGCCCAGGACGACCCCCTCCGGCCCTTCTCGCAGCTGCTGCTGCGCGTGCTGGACGACGTGTTCGCCGAGGCCCGCGCCCGGCGGAAGCAGCTGGGCGACAAGGGCCTCATCTGTTACAAGCACGCCTGGACCTACTTCCCCCGCGACGCCGTAGTGCTCAGCCACGGCCTCAACTGCGACCTGCTGAGCAAGGTGGTCGACACCTTCTACGTCAACAACCCCGCCCAGGCCCAGTACCTGCTCATCCGCCTCAAGTCCCTCCACTTCAACGGCGAGGCCTTCATCTGGCAGGACCAGGAGGTCAAGATCCCCAAGTTCGAGGGCAACAAGCCCGTCACGTCGCTGGCCCACTACCCGCTCGACTTCCACGAGGACGCCGCGGCGCTCAGGGTCAAGATGGCCGCCCGCGGCCGCATGGTCCTCGATTACCAGGGGCTCGCCTACTGCACCTACAAGGGCATCGGCATCTTCCAGGAGGGCAAGGACGTCGAGAAGCACAACGTCGACGGCCGCATCCTCATCGACGTCGTCGGCTACAACAAGCACCACCTCGCCCAGGGCGCCCGCGAGGGCAAGGACTCTGACTCGAGGAAAAAGATGGTCAAGGGCACCGGCCGTTCCAGCGGTATGACGGCCATTCTCTCTCTTCCCTCCTTCTCTCTTTCCCCTCCCTCTCTCTTTTCCCTCCTTCTCCCTTCTCGCCCCCTCTCTCTTTTCCCTCCCTCTCCCTTCTCCCTCCCTCTCCCTTCTCCCTCCCTCTCTCTTTTCCCTCCGCCCTTTAAGCCCTACTAACGTGCCCGACAAGCGGCGATTACCGCATCAGCAGCAGCAGCAGCAGCAGGACCATCAGGGGTTCTAGCCTCGGAAAAGCTATCCAGCGGGACGAGGCGCCTCACAAAGGAGGAGCAGGAGAAGAACACGGCGACCATGCTGGAAAAGCCCGACGACCTGATGTTCATCTTCCCCGTGGTCGAGGGCTTCGCGCTGAAGAACAAGCTGTGGTGTAAGCCCAAGCCCCCTTTCCCCGTAGATCTGCGAAGCTCGAGATAGCGGGCCCGGCTGACGTCGACAGTATCCTTCTACGTCGAGGACATCCGGCCGATGGTGTGGAACGATCAGGCGTTCGACCACCTCGTGTACGACGAGCAGCAGAAGGACTTGGTGCTGTCCTTCGTCGAGAGCCACGGGCACACGAAGCCGGCGGTGCAGGACGTCATCCTGGGCAAGGGCATCGGGCTGGTCATCCTGCTCTCGGGCCCCCCGGGCACCGGCAAGACGCTGACGGCGGAGGCGGTGGCCGACCGCACGCACAGGCCGCTGTTCTACCTGCAGGCCGAAGACCTGGGCATCAACGCGGCCGCGCTGGGCGCCAACGTGAAGCGGCTGTTCCAGATGGCCACGGAGTGGGACGCCGTGGTGCTGCTGGACGAGGCCGACGTGTTCATGGCCAACCGCCACCCGCAGGACATCGCCCGCAACGAGCTCGTGTCCATCTTCCTGCGCGAGCTCGAGTACTTCCAGGGCATCATCTTCCTGACCACCAACCTGTTCGACACCATCGACTCGGCCTTCCGCAGTCGCGTCAGCCTGCACCTGCTCTTCCAAGCCCTCACCCCGGCCGCGCGGCTTGCCGTCTGGCGCAACTTCCTCGGCCGTCTACGGCAGCCCGACGCCGGCGACGATAGCAACAGTGACCAGAAGGGGAAGGCGAAGGAGACGGAGGCGTTGGTCGGCGAGGAGACCCTCACGGAGGACGACATCAAGGAGCTCGCGGCGTGGAACCTCAACGGGCGCGAGATCAAGACGGCCGTCAAGATGGTCAAGTCGTGGTGCGACCACAAGGGCCATGCCATGACCCTCGCGCGCATCGAGAACGGCATCAAGGTGACGTCGCCGCACTCTTCCAAAGTGCAGCATGAGGACGATGCCGACCTTTACGACTGAGAGCTAAATTTGCCCTGCACCCCCCCCCCCCCCCTCCCTTTGGAGGGGAGGTAATTTTTCCCACATAGTGTCCCCATATACCTAAAACACACATTTGATGGAACACACATGACGGAACACACATGACGGAATACACTTGATGGAAGAGGGTTTATTCGGTAGATCTTTTGCGTCCGGCGGGTTTCCACGCTCTTTTCTATGCTTAGTATTTATCTAGGCAAATAGGAAGAAAGCCAAGTGTGAAATTTTTAAATTTTCGAGCTCGTTTCGGTGGATGCTACGAAGGAGGCCCAGGAGGTGGCCATTATGTACAAAGAAAAGGATGCATTCGGAAGCCTAAAGGCGAAAAGTATGCGTTTTGCGCGATGGTGATGGAGCTATGGCATGCATCCGCGGGTATCGAATGCTTGGGCCCGTGGGCATTATGACCTGAGCTATGACCTGAGCTATGACCTGAGCCACGACCTGAGCCACGACCTGAGCCGCGACCTGAGCCATGACCTGAGCCAATTAGTGCGCGATGGGCGGCCTCGCATAGTCCATATAACTAAATCGGAACGTTCGCCGAAACGAACTCTTTTTTATTTATTCTCGCTGGCCCGTGTAGGTATGCGGTACTCCTAGTCTATTTGCCCCGTGTAAGGCGGATGAAACCCACACGCCCTGGGTTGCTGCGTCGTCGCAACGTCTTTGTAACTTGACCTATGATATGATATGTGGCAGCTATGTTGCCCGCCATAGGTATGGGTGGTGGGTGAGGCTGAGTAGTCTTTTCGCTGCTGTGTTAGCTGTCTGCTCCCTTCTTGCGTTGGGCTGCCCTGGCCTTCCAGCCTCGACCACGACCGGAATGTCCCGGTATCCTTTTGTGCGTGGTCGTTGCTGGTGCGCAGCGATGTCGCTGCTCTTTAGCTGCTCCCTCGGCATTGGGAACGGCCGCTGGGCGTTCGCACGTTATTCTTGGATAGGCCAGGATCAGTTCTTGAACCCCCGGCGACGGAGATCACGAGGCGCTGCGATTACTAGGACGCCCTGCGTAAGCGGTGTTGTAAGGGAGGCCACAATCAGCTCATTAGCCGACCGGCAACATTCGGTCGGTCTCCGAGCCCAACTGCAGACTACCTCACAGTGCTCACCTACAAGCGCGCTGTCGTACGGCCGCCGAGTGCGAGGATTCGTTTCGGGCTGGGCAGGTGGCCTGTCATCGAAGGGGCTGCTGGTGTCATCGACTAGGGCCCCGACAAGGCCCCCCTGTAACCGGTGCTGTGAGCCCCGCTGGAGCGTCACCAGATCGAATGACGGATGGTGCTCGTCGCCGTAACCAGCTCGCTTGTGGCTCATTTGTCTCCAGAAATTAGGGGTCGCTACATCCAGCAACGCCAGCACCTCCGGCGCCAGCGACACTTCCTTCCCTCTCGCTCGCCATTCTCTTTCGCGATGCCCATACCCGGAGCTCCCCCTACCTAGCCTCTAGCCCCCAGGTAGCCAGCCCGACGGCTCCCGTCGACGGGTCCGCTTCGCTGCGTTACCCCAGATTTCCCCGGAGTTTCCTGGACAGCGCCAAACCCGTTGGGGCAATAACCAAGGCCGGCAGGGGTATCGTAGCTGAGCTCCAGTGGGCCCTGACGGCTTCGTAGTGGGGCTCTGGCGCCCTTGCACTGGCTTGAGTGGCTCGATAGCGGGCTGGCGAGCTCGCTCTGGCCGGCTGCCGCGTGACCGTGATGACGGCGGGAGTGGCAGCAGTCACGCGATTGCCCACGGGAAGGGGGGACGCCCATCGCTCGAGTGAAACGGCCAACGCGGGATCTATGGGATGCAGGGCAGTTGCGTTACCCCGCCCGGTCTTGCAGAGCAGGAGGCATCGATGGGACGGTCCTTCCTGCCTTTGTCCTTGGCCTCACAGCAGATCGCTCCTCCCCCCCCCCGGTGTTCCCCTCTTCTCTTCCGCCCTTATCCCCTCGGAGCCTATTTCCCCTCCCCCTCCTCTACCTACCCGCCCTCTCCTCCTCCTCTTCCTCTCTCCCTCCCTCTCTTCACACCAGCAACAACGAGTTTCCATCCACCCAATAACACAAAACGCCCATCCCATTCGCACATCTCGCACTTCCATATCCAGGTGAGTCTCCTTTCCCCTTTCCTCCGCAATTCTTCCATCCTCTCTCTTGCCCTTTCTCTCTCTCTCGCGGGCTTTACGCAATGGAGCCTGGGGAGAGCGGCGTTAACGGGCGCGTGAGACGGCTGCTGATACACTCCCCCGCCGATCGCCAGATCTCGACAGTGTAGCCCATCATGTCTCACAAGCTAGAAAAGGTCGACTCCGCCGTCCAGGGCCTCTCGTCGTCGCCGCCTAAGGAGAAGGGCCACAAGAAGACCGGCTCCACGGCTGGATCCGACGTGAGGAACATCAACGACCTACGTAAGTCATCTGCCGTTGCCGTCGTCTCGTTTGCTGTCGCCGTCGGCCTCGCCCCTCGGTCTCACCCCGATCCTCCCATGCCGGAATGGCCGGAAAGCTTGCTGACGCCCAATCGCTGCCAAATAGAGGCCGAGGGCATTGAGCTCCAAATCGCCAAGGAGACCCAGCGGACAGGATGGTACGCATTGACATCTTGACACGCTGTCCGTGTTGCGCTCCGCGACCGGAGCGGCCGCCGGATACCGGACGGCCTTGCTGACCAATTGCTATCCCTCCTCTAGGAAGATCAACACGTCGCCAACATCGATTGACGACAAGGACATCCTGAAGAAGCTGTTGACCAAGCCTCCTGTTAAGAAGATCGACCTGCACTTCCCGCTAGGGCTGGAGGTAACGGCGCGGAACCTCAAGGGCGTCACCATTAAAGACGCCTTCGATGCCATTCACAAGGCGTACAAGAAGCGGGTAAGTGGGGGGGGGGGGGGGGCGCCCCCCCCCCCCCCGGGGGGGGGGGCGGGGGGCGGGGGGGCGGGGGGGGGGGGGGGGGGGGGGGGGGGGGGGGGGGGGGG
>JAKLNC010000014.1:0-17852 GCA_022813145.1 Barbatosphaeria neglecta | reverse complement strand
CCCCCTATCCCCCCTCTCTCTGATAGTCCACTCCCTTGCCGCTCTCTCTGGTCCGAGCTAACATTTTGTCATCGCCGCGCTTTCAGGCCGACGATGAGCTGGATAACCCATACCTGGCCGGTTTCGAGTGGGACAAGGAGGAGTCGTGGACCCGGCTGGTCGTACACCTGCAGAAGGAGAGCGGTGCTGTGCCGGTCTCCAAGAAGAAGAAGAACAAGGGTGCCGACGCCGAGGACTAAGTGAAGCCCACCCGCTTCCCACGTCACGGTCGTGCCGCCGGGCCATGGCGCCACGACTTGCTGGCCCCTGTAGCACTGTACCCCACTCTCCTCAGGTCCTGAGGATTCGCGTTCGGTTCGGTCGTCCAGACCACCATGTTCAAACACACAAGTCAGACACGCCGTACTGTATTGCTAGACAATCGTACTTCGTCCTGTTATTTGCCAGCGGCCTTGCATGTGTGCCTTGCTGTGACCTGACTGGAGACAAACTATATAATTGTCGAGTGGCCGGCAACCTTTTTGCTGCTGTGGACATCCGTGGCAGGACCGTCCCGTTGGCTGGTTCGATATAAGGTGAGAGCTATTCCAGCTCAGCCCTCGAAGGGTACCGTGCCCCCACGATGTTCTCTGGGGACTTTAACGGAACGCAGCAGCACCGGTTTCTTTTGATAGCCTTTAGGCAGGAGTGTGAGTGGGTGGCAGGGTGGCATTCGTGGGTAGCGGTAGGAAGTAAGACCGTTCGGCTATCGTCGGGACGGCGAGCAGCGGCATCCCCACTCGAGCTTCCGCTGGCGGAATTGGCACCACCAGACCAGCTCGAGCTTCTCGCTCCAACGTCATGGCTGCTGGGCTTTTATTATGGCTCGAAAAAGATGCCGTAGCTGGCCTTGTTGTACCGAAGCTGACGAGGAGGGGGCCACATTGAGCGGCTTGTAGATCCATTCTCTGGAGGGGCAGAAGACGGGCCATTGCGACGACATATACCCGGCCAACTCATCCCCATCCTCCTTTTGTTCTTTGCTCTCTTCTCTTCTTGCTTTCATTCTCCAACTACGGGCTATACTCATTCTATGCTCTTCGGTACTACGCGGATATACTATTTCCAGACTGTCCGTTGATTCCTCCTAGGCCCTTCCTTGCCTTGCAGCTACCTCGCCACCATGCCGGTCACCGACTTCGCGTTCAAGGAAAAGTACCGCTACCTCAACGGCTTCGGGTCGTATCTCGAGTAAGTCCTTTACGCTCCCCAGGTGCATACCTGCATACCATCATCACCACTGACAAACCCACCCCCCAGATCCGAAGCCGTCCCCGGCGCCCTGCCCGTGGGCCACAACTCGCCGCAGAAGCCGGCGCACGGGCTCTACGCGGAGAAGCTGTCGGGGACGTCCTTCACGGCGCCGCGGCACGAGAACAAGCAGACGTGGCTGTACCGCATCCTGCCGGGGTGCGCGCACCCGCCCTTCTCCCCGGTGGCGAAGGAGAACGAGGAAAAGGAGCAAGAGAAGCTGCGCTACATCCCCAACCAGCTGCGGTGGGACCCGTTCGCGCACGATCCGGACGCGGACTTCGTGTCAGGCCTGCACCTCGTCTGCGGCGCGGGCGACCCGGCGCTCAAGCAGGGTCTGGGCATCTACGTGTACAGCACGGGACGGTCGATGGATGACGCGGCGGCGTTCTACTCCGCGGACGGGGACCTGCTGATCGTGCCGCAGGAGGGTGTGCTGGACGTGCGCACCGAGCTCGGCTGGCTGCTGGTGCGGCCGATGGAGATCTGCGTCGTGCCCCGCGGCGTGCGCTTCCGCGTTCACCTCCCTGCGGAGGGGCCAGACGGCGGCGACCCAAGTCTAGCGAGGGGGTACGTTCTCGAGCTGTACCAGGGCCACTTTGCCCTGCCGGAACTGGGGCCCATCGGGTCCAACGGGCTCGCGAACGCGCGCGACTTCCAGGCGCCAGTGGCCTGCTTCAACGAGGACTACCAGGCGCGGGCGGAGGGGGAAAGAGGCCAGGAGATGGGAGGCCACTACTTCACGCTGACGGCCAAGTTCAACAACCGGCTCTTCCGCACGCGGCTGGACCACACGCCCTTCGACGTGGTGGCCTGGCACGGGAACTACTACCCCTACAAGTACGACCTGGGCCGCTTCAACACCATCGGCACCGTCAGCTTCGACCACCCAGACCCGTCCATCTTCACGGTGCTGTCGGCACCCTCCGACCGGCCGGGCACCGCCGTCGCCGACTTCGTCATCTTCCCGCCGCGCTGGCTGGTGGGCGAGGACACCTTCCGGCCGCCGTGGTACCACCGCAACACGATGAGCGAGTTCATGGGCCTGCTCGCGGGCGCCTACGACGCCAAGCAGGGCGGCCGCGGCGGGTTCGCGCCCGGCGGCGCGAGCCTGCACAACGTCATGAGCGGGCACGGCCCCGACGCGGCCAGCGGCGAGGCCGCGCGCGAGGCCGCGCTGGCCCCCGCCAAGGTCGGCCAGGGCAGCTGCGCCTTCATGTTCGAGAGCTGCCTCATGCTCGGCGTGTCGGCCTGGGGGCTCGACGCCTGCGCCGTCCTGCAGGAGGGCTACAGCGACGAGAGCTGGGGCGGCCTTGCCGTACACTGGCGCCGGCCTGAGGGGGTGCCGGAGGGGGGCCACCTCCTCAAGGGGAAGGGGGAATAGGGGGAGAGAGGGAAGGGTGGTTTTAGCCAACTGGGATATGCGGAAGCAGGGGGGTACTGGCCGACTTCATTCAGAACGTATATTCTCCCACTGGCAACCTACACCCGGAATAGGAGGAGCAAAAGGGACAGGAGAGGGAGGAAATATACTGCAGATCGGGTGTAGAGAGCAGGAACCCGAAGACGAAGATACGAAACAGCAGGATCCGTGGACCCGCACCCCCCCCCCCCTCCCAGCGGTGCCGGTCGTTCCACAGCAGATGCGTTCGTCGGGTGTCGCCGTCCTTCTCGCGATTTTATCAAACAACCCCTCACGCGGCGGCGCTGCCCCCCATAGCCAGTCCAATCGGGACGAGGCAAGACGGCCTCGATGCACTGCATCGCCACCAATGAGATGAAACGATAGGTGCGATAAAGCGCAGTGGAGATCAAGCACAGGTCGTACGCGTGAGATAGAGAGGCTACCTGTACCTGCCTACTTGATATATCGAGCGTACGTACTTGTCTGGCCGCGCGGTGTTTGTTTGTCCGATAGCTCTCGCAATACTTTTATCTCCAGTGCGCGAAAAGTCAAGGCGTAGAAATCCAGGGCCATTTTGCCTTTTGTGCTTGATCCCAGTCCGTAAAGACGTCCGACTTGAGGAAAGGAGAATCCCTCGCCCGACAGGATGGACGACAGAGCCAAGGTGCCGGTGACGCTCCCCCGCGCCCACCCGACGGTGCCGTTCTGGCAGGACCCGCCCGACACGGCGGTGGCCGACCTCCGCAGCACGCAGGAGCTGCCGGCGGTCGCGGACGTGGTGATCGTCGGCAGTGGCATCACGGGCGCGGCGGTGGCCTGGCATCTGCTCTGCAGAGAGGCGGAGGCGCCGGAGGAAGCGTCGAGGCCGGCCAGCGTGGTCATGCTGGAGGCGCGGCAGGCCTGCTCGGGCGCGACGGGGCGCAACGGTGCGTTGCCTCCCTTTGTTGGGCCCCTCTCTGTTCTTCTCTGTACCACAGACCGTAGGTGGCCGCCGATCCGGCCTGCTGACTGCTTGGGATAGGGGGCCACACCAAGGCGGCCTCGTACCGGTCGTTTCTCGACCACGCGGCAGCGCACGGCACGGCGACGGCGGTGCAGATCGCGCGGCTGGAGCTGGCCAATATCCGCGCCTTGCACGCCTTCGCGGCCGAGCACGCCCTCGCCTGCGACTTGTACCCCTGCCAGACCGTGGATGTCATCTACGACCCGGCGCAGTGGGCGCGCGCGAAGGTCGCCGTCGCGGCTATGCGGGACGCCATGCCCGAGGGCGATCCTGCGGCCGAGTACGCCTTCCACGAGCCGGAGGAGGTGCGGGAGCGGTTCTACTGCGGCAACGGCGGCCAGGGAGCGAGCGACGGCAGCGGTGGCGCAGGGGCCGAGGAGGTGGTCTGCGGCGCCGTGAGCTACTTCGCGGGCAGCCTGTCGGCGTACCGCTTCACCGTCGGCGTGCTGAAGCTGTGTCTGGCGGCGGGCCTGAACCTGCAGACGCACACGCCGGCCTTGCGGCTGGAGATGGAGAGAGGAGAGGGGGGAGCGCAGAAGGGGTGGACAGTCCGGACGCCACGTGGGGTGATCGCGGCGAAGCACGTGGTCATGGCGACGAACGGGTACAGCGCCTTCCTGGTCCCGCGCCTCCAGGGCATCGTCGTGCCCTTGCGCGGGCAGATCGCCATGCACCGTCCGGGCACCGGAATGCCGGCCGGCGGGCTGGCGACGACGTACAGCTTCATCTACGACGGAGGATACGAGTACATGGTCTCGCGGCCGCCGGGCGCCACCTGCGAGGGCGACCTCGTCCTCGGCGGCGGGCTGGTCCGCGCCGAGCGCCAGGGGCTCGCCGAGTACGGCAACACGGACGACACGGCCGCCAACGCGACCATCAGCGCCTACCTCCGCGATGCGCCGCCGCGCTACTTCGGCGACTGCTGGGGGGGCGATGCCGCCGAGGGCCGTGTGCGCCGGGAGTGGACGGGCATCATGGGCTACACGCCGGACGGCCACCCCCTCGTCGGCGAGATGCCTGGTGGCGACGGCGGCGGCGGGAGTGGTCTCTGGCTGTGCTGCGCCTTCCAGGGCCACGGCATGGTGTACTCGTGGATGTGCGCCCGGGCCCTGGTGGAGATGGCGCAGGGGCGGGACGGCGACCAGCTCAGGGGCTGGTTCCCCGATGTTTTTCGTACCAGCGAGGAGAGGCTGCACAGGAAATTCGAAGGCAGACTGCATACGTCGGTGGTCAGCGCCAGCAGCGGCAATACGCCGGAATAGGGAATCCAGGGGGGAGGGGGGGGGAACCCAAGATCTCCTTCGTCCCCGTTCTTTTCCTGCTCTTTTCTTTTTCTCCTGTGGACGTTCGTGCGCATCCCGTTTCGGCCTGCTGACGAGATTGCTCCGTGGACTCGGGTCGCCCAAACAAGAAAAAGCATGGTGTGGCGTCAGATGCACGCCTACGGAGTCGTCCGTACGGAGTAAGCAGTATGCACGCTGGGTGATATGCACACTATGCGCACTCGCGTACGGAGTATTTGTCGTGTGGTGAAGCCCCCCCTTTCGGTGCCAGATCAGCAGCGGAAGGACGGCTGACGACACGGATTGCCAGGCAGGGCGTGCCAGGGCGTACCAGGGCGTGCCAAGGCCTCGGAAGGGCACCCCAGCGCCGGTTTTTGTCGGGCGTAATGTCTGAGAGGGGAGGGTTTCTGGCGAGCAAATGCTGGGCTGTCGTGGCCGGCACGCTGGCTGGCACGCCCGAGCGACTGGCTCGCACGGTTAGCGGTGACGAAGAACTCCCTGTTCCCGTCGGAAGGGGCAAGGAGGCGGTGAGACGAGCGGCCAAACTCTCGGTGTTGGCTTGACGGCCGGCGTAGCACAAAGGCGAGGAAGGCCCTTCTTAGTAGCCCCCCGGCCAGCCAGACAGAAAGCCGGCCAGCCAGCCAGCCAGCCAGCCGGCGAGCTTGCCCTCTTCGCCTGTCCACTCCGTTTGCCCTCTTCGCCCATGTGAGCTTTGTGCTGGAGCACAAGTCCCTCGCCGACTCGGCTCGTGGGCGGTGGAGCCCTGTTGGGAATGCGAGTGGAGACCGCTCGCCACGCCATGCCTTGTGCGGTGTACAATAATACAGCCCGTACCTGTACTCGGACTCAGTACACGTACGAGGTCCCCCCCCCCCGTAATCACAATCTTCGGGAACGACTGCTGCTCACATGCCTCCTGCCCCTTGCGTCCGGGCATCGCAGGAAAGAAATTTCGAGATGGCCCGAATCCGCGGGACGATCTCCACACTGGGGCGCGGCACTGCCCTCGCCTCAAGAAGTTTCCTGGAAACTTGGCTGGGCGCGAGCAAACGGCGGAACGACAGCGCGGGCGGCGGGGGGTTTCGACTAATGAGCGGACGTGGTCTGATGTGGGCCGGCTAACCGATCCCTTTTTTTTTGGTGCCAACCAAGCTGTCGGGACTGGTCCAGGGCCCTCTGGGAGGCTGGTCTCCCAGGCCTCGCCTCTTCCGGGCACCTCGTAGCAGTCGGGTAATATTAAACAAGGCAACCGGACCGGGCGAGGCAGCGGACTATGCCGTAGTAGCTCACCGCTCGACGCGCGACTGCTGATACGAGCAGCCCAGGCCTCTTTCTCGCGCCATTGCGGGCCGCTGCGAGGGAGAGGGAGGGAGGGACGAGGAGGGGAGCAGAGAAGAAGAAAAAGACCGGATGGGCCGATGTGGAACGTGACAGCTCTCCGGACGAACGCGGCAGTCCTGCACTTGGCGCCTCAGGTACCTATCTGAGTATGGGTAGGCCGAGAGGGCAGCCGGGACAGCTCGATCGAATGTGGAAGGCGTTCTGTCGGGAGGGCCCTGTTTCCGCCGGGTTTGCCAGGTGCTTCTTCGTGCAGCCGCCTGGCCAATCGCCTCCCCTCCCTCTCCTTCTCCGCCCAGCGTGTTCGGTGATGGCCGATGGCCCTGCATGCGCGGACGAAAGGGGGCAAGAGGACGGTCCTTGCTCGCTCGCTGGCGTGCTGGTGATTCGGAAATGCGAAATGAGCAGGAAAATAAAAGGGTGCTGCAGGTTACAGGTCACAGGTCCACAGTGTCACCGGTCCACTGTCCACAGGTCGCAGGTCCGCAGCGCCCCAAGTCCAGTTAGCGCTACTGGCGCTCTCCCAAGCCTCGCAGCGCTAGCCGATCCAACAATAGCAGTTCTGTCCCGGCCAGCTGGGCGTGCTGGGAGAGCTGAACCTGCTCGCTGTGTTACTGACTTCCAGGAGCAGACGGGCCCCCCTTCAGCGGGCATGACACCCGGAACCGACGGATGGCCACAGGAAAGAGCCGAGGCGGCTTCGGCGGATTACCTAGCACTCTCCAATAGAGGACGGACGGTACCTCCTCACCTAGGCGTGCGCAACGTACTGGACCCGAATGGAGGATAGGGGATGAAAAACGAGGCAATAAGGAAGGAATAAAAATAAGTAATGGCAATTAGGCACATGGCTCCGACAGCGCTAAAAACCTGGAAGCTCGCGTTGACGGAGCAGTGGAGAAGGAAGCCAGGTGGCCCAGCAGCCGTCGCCCGGGGGGGAGGATCCTGGCCGGACCGGGGGGACCAACGTCTGGCAAAGGCACCCCCCCCCCCCCCCCCGGAGCGCACGGCGACCCATTAAAATTGCCTCTCCCCTGGCAGCAGATGACTTGCAGCAAGAGCCCTGGCGTGCCTGGCCAAAGAGGAGGCAGCATTGCCCTGCCCGGTTGTGCGGGCTGCGCGGGCTAATACTTTTTACATACAGCGGGCTGCGTGAGCTGTCAAATTTGGCACTCCGAGCAGTCCCAGGTGGAAAGTGCCGAGCAGGCCATCCCCGTCCGCCCGGCCGCCGGTTTTTGCCTCTTCTTTCTTCCTCTGGTAATCTGACCTGCATTCCCTTCATTTACAGCACGTCGTCTACTCCACCCTGGTGAGACAGCCTGGAGGTGCCTCCTCTCGCGCGGGGGGGGGGGGGGAAGGTGGTAATCCCGACGGCACACTGGTTGCTTCTTCGAGTCGCATCGGCGAATTTCCGCTGCAGCACCTCTCTATTGGCGACGTGATGTTCGAGGTTCCATTATGATACCTGTATCTGTACCTTACTCTGTCGAGCTATGGGTCAGGTGCCCGCCTTCCGACTAGGCACGAAGGCACAAAGGAGGCGCTTGTAATCTCGGTGCTGGACGTTGCGTGCTCGGGTCGTTAGGTAACGCCCGTAACCGTGCTCGGGCTGGCGGCAGGTACAAGGAGGTCGCTATTCCGACAGCGGGTTAGCGGGTGGCAGCCTGGCTGGGCGGCCCGGCCGGGTTGTCCTGGCCTCGCTCAGGCTGCCTGAGCCCGTGAAACAGCGCCCGGAAAGAGCCCAGGGAGAAGGCCCCAGGGAGAAGGCCCCAAGGAGAAGGCCCCAGGGAGAAAACCCCAGGGAGAAGGCCGTAGGGAGAAGATCCCATCCCAGGGAGGACCTAGCCTGTCCCAGGGAGGGGGGTTCCCAAGGAGGAGGTCCTTCCTTCCGTTCTGGGCTAAACAGCGCGGACCCCAGATGGGGAAGGAAGGGGTGGAGAGTTCTCGGAGGAAAGTGCAACTCGCTGGCTGCTATGGGGGACGACCCATCCGGCAGGAACGAACGATGGAAATGAGCCCGTCGCAGGTTTTTCTCTCCCGCGTGCCGCTCGCGCGCCCCATTGGCCGCCGGCCGTCTCTCCGCTCCTGCCAGACGGACGGCGGGAGACAAGGGAGCGAGACAGACAGACGAGACAGACAAGGCAGGCATCGATGTCTTAGTCTGGCTGCTTCAATGGGCCGACAGCGAGGGCGGGGGATCGCCGTCGACGGTGCGTCCAGACGCCAGCCCAGTCCCAAGCCACCGGGACCGAAGAGGGGGGCGGCACGATGTCTCGCCCTACGGAGTGACCTCCCGGTCCTCCCAGTAGTACCACTCCTACCAACCATTCTTGGCCCAAGTCAAGCCGTGCTCAGCCCATGCATGCCCTCCGCTCCGTCCCACGGCCCTCTGGGCCTGCCTCGCCTCCTCTTGGTTTTCTCTCTCTTGGCTCGCCTTCACTCTGCTTCCCTCCCCTCCCCTCCCCTTCCTCTCCTCCCGTCTGCTCGCTTGTGGCCGCAGCGGGGACAGGCGCCGCAGCAGACGCCCGACGGGCACGACATGAACGAGCGGTGTGTTCCCTCGCTCGCACGCCCTCTCGCCCCTCCGCCGGCTCGGCCTGCTCGTTCTTCTGTGTCGTCAACGGCGGCCCAGATCGACGAGATGCGTCTCCGTTTCGGGCGATGCTCAGCACCAGCGTCCCGCAGACTCCCCTGGGCGGCGGCACGCCAATCACAGCTCTGCCCCCGACCATTTCGTCTTATTGCGGTGCTCCCTCCGTACGCGTGTGCAATTCCGCGCGGCGGCACATTTGACAAATGTTCCCTGTCGGCGCCCGCGTCCCGGCAAAGAGAGCTTATTGCCCGCCTCGCTATGAAGGGGGTCAGTTACTAATAACTAGCTACCTACCAGGCAGCCACTAGCCGAGCCTCCAGCAGGTGGCTCGTTTAGGTAAGTACAGGTATGTGGTTTGTCCTGGCTGCCCGTCTTGTCTGACCGGCCGGGACCAGTTCCGAGGAGAAAAGCGTCCGTCGCGCATGCCCATCCCGACAGGCACTCCCGGCAAGCCTTGCAGCTGGGTGGCCATCCACTGTGCCGGGAACGGCGCCACCACCATCCTGCCACCCTACCCTGCCCATCCCAGCCGTGCCAGCCTGTGCGGAGGCGGCCATCCCTGCTACCGACGCGGACTAACGACTAACAAGAGGTACCCTACCCACCTCTCCTTTGCCTGCCTACCTTCCATCTGGGTTCCTACCTCTTGCCTCCATACTTTCTGCCTCCCTTGGCCTACAGCAGTTGCCCTCTCTCCCGTCCTCGCCTACAAGTACGGAGTGCAGTACGCCCCGTATTGCAACACCTTCTCTCCTCCCTCCCGGCTCCCGGCGCCTGGCTAACAGCTCCTTGCTCCCAGCTCCTTCTTCCTAGCCCCCAGCTCCTGGCTCCCAACTCCTGGCTCCCAACTCCTGGCTCCCAGCTCCCAGCTCCTTTCTGGCTTCCCTGGCTCCCCTGGCTCCCCCGGCTCCTGGGTCTTGACCTCACGTATCCGCTTTGTCTGACCCACGGCCTGCCGACAGCTCGGCTTTAATGCCTGCATCGGCCCAACTAACAACGCATCCATCCATCCCGACACTCATGCAACTCCACCTTGGGCGCCTGGGTCCTACCTCCGCCCTAGCCATTCGTTGAGGGAGAAGGCACACTACTTGATAAAACGATCTGCTCCTTGACTGCTTACCCGGGAGTCGTCTGCCGCCCTCCCATTAGCTCGTCCGCTCCCGCTTTTTTATTAGGCTTGTTTTGTTTGGGGGCTTAAACCACTCTGCTGGGTCCGTCCCAGATCCTTTTCCGTCTGGTTAGGGTTGTGTCCCAGATATTGCACGACACCTGGCCACCTTTTCCTCCCTTCCGTATCAGTGCAACCTCCCACATCATCACCGGCTCGAGTCCACACTCTGCAACCTCTAGCTCTCTGGGAGCGGCCATCACCGCCTAGGGCATACTCTCGAGGGCAACCATATGAATATCTGCATACATGCCCTGCTCTCCGCCGCCGCCGCCGCCCCCCGAACCAGTCTGTCGGTCCAGCCGAAAAGGACCGTCACGCCGCTGCCCATCCCTCCTCCACCATGTGCTCGTCTCGAGATCCCACGATTTCGTACCCCCCCCCACAAGCCCCGAGCCCCGAATCGGTGAGCACCGACCTGGCAGCCGGCTCCGTCATGGGCGAAGACGAGATAGATGACTTCTACGCCCACATGTCACTGCCGGCGCACGCCGAGGCGGCTGCGAACGACGCTCCCGGCCGGGCTGGCGATAGCAGCTGCGACCTGGACGACTTCGACACCGAAAACAAGTCCAACTACCCCGCCTCTATGACCAGCAGCGTGCGTGCCCACGTGTACGAGGGCGGCCTTCGCTACCACGCCTTTCGGGACGGCAAGTACCCCTTGCCTAACGACGAGGTCGAGCAGAACCGCGACGACATGAAGCACGCCATGGCTCTCATGCTCATGCGGGACAAGTACGCCTATGCCCCGATCGAGGCCATCCTCGAACGTGGTGCCGAAGTCTACGACCTAGGTATGCTGCCTCCCTCCTACCGCCACGAGGCCACACTTTCTTCCACGATCCCCCCTGGGGCGGAGACGGCTAGAGGATTTCGCAAATGCCCGGTCTCGAAGCGGAGAAGAAGACTGACAGGCGTCTGTGTCGTACAAAATTAGGCACGGGTACGGGGATCTGGGCCATCGAACGTAAGTGGCGTTTTTTCAACCCTTCTACCGGTAACCCCCCTTCCCTTCCGTCCTCGCCTTTCCCCTTCTCTCATCCCCTCATCCGACCCAGAACCGGGTCCCGGGACCTAGGACGACAGGGGGGTTGCCCGTAGCACCGTGGCTACCGGGTCGGCGCTTTCCATGAAGCCCGGTGGGCGCCCTTCATGCAGTGCCTGCAGCTGTGCAAAGTAGCACGGCGGCACGTCCTCTACTGAGCTTAAGAGAGGCAGAAAGAATTTGGGGGGGGCGTCCCCTCCGGTTGTATGCTATCCGTGGCCTGCCTCTGGTGCACGGGGCTGGCGGCGACGGGAGAGGAAGGGAGAGAGCGGCGGAAGGGGCGAGAGAGGAGGGAGGGGGAAAACAGAGCGGGAACGCGCATGGCCGGCTGCCCGCAGCAGATGGAAGGCGGCAGGTCCAAAAGGAGAGGCCCCAGAGGAGGGGACCAACGGCTGACGTAGCACGATGCATGCAGTGGCCGATAAATACCCGAGGGCGAGCATCCGGGGCGTCGACCTCTCGCCCATCCAACCGAACTACGTGCCGAGCAACGTCTTCTTCACCGTAGATGACTTCGAAGACGAGTGGGTGTACCCTGAGAACGCGTTCGACTACATCCACATCCGCCACACCCTTTTCGCCGTGCAAGACCGCGCCGCGTTGCTGCAGCGCATATACAGGTCTGTCACCCCTGAGGCCCGCGGCGAATGTACGTGTGCCAACCACATGTGGTCTCCGCGGTTTGCCGGACTGGCTCGAAGCGAAGGTGACTAACCGGCGCCCACGGATGGCACGAAGCAGGCACCTGAAGCCGGGCGGCTACGTCGAGTTCCAAGAAATCCAGTACACGCCGCAGTGCGACGACAACTCTCTCATGCCCGAGACCCCCTACGCCCTGCGCGACTTCTTGGGATACCTAGATGCGGGCATGCGAGCCCTCCATGCCGACCTCCACGCCGTAGCTGACCTCCCCAACGAGCTCCTCGCTGCCGGATTTGCAGACGTGCAGCACGTGATGCACAAGGCGCCCATCGGGCCCTGGCCGCGCGACCGGCGCATGCGCTACTGCGGCCTGTTCATGCGCACGGCCATCATGGACGGTCTCCGCGGCGTCGTTTGGCGGCCCCTCCACAACGGACTCGGCTGGACGCAGGTGCAGATCGAGATGTTCCTCATCGACGTCCGTCGCGCCGTCATGGACGCCAACTTTCACGCCTACTTCCCCTGGCGTGTCGTCTACGCCCAGAAGCCGTTGTCATGATATAGATGTGGGGGGAAAGGGGAGATAGCAGAATAGTCGTTGGCACGACGTGGGTATATTCAGACAGTATCACGTCTCGAAAGTGGTCAGCTGTCACGTCGAAACTCATAAAATAAACGTATATCTACGGATAGGATAGAGGATAGATAGAACGGTTAGGCAGGGGAGTTTTATAAGCGATAGATCGGGCGGGATAAGTTAGGTTAGTCGGGAGGGAGGGACCTCATAGATGTTGGATACATTGGATTGGGACGCGTGGCGGGAAGGCTTGCGGACAGGGTAGGCTGGGGATGGAAGGTAACGGAAATTGAGGGCAAGGGCAATGGAAATTAGGAGGGATGGGGAGGGAAAGGATGTTTGGCATATCATCTACTGGTGTTTGGCATCCATGGATATCTAGGTAGATACCAATACCCGGTTTGTAGTCTGTAGTTAGCGGTGTCAACTCTTCTTCGTTTCGGGATTTAGCGGGAGGCTGGCTTGATGGCAGATAGATACCCAGTATAAGTAAATTGTTGTGGCGCATAGGGGGTGATGGCCTGCTGCCAGAGAAGACCTGCGAGGACGACGCGTGTCTGGAGGCCTACCTGTGCAAGACTCACAAAGAGCGTATAGCCAAGCGGCTACAGATGAACGACGTCGCTGTGAGGCGAGGACGTCCGTCTCCGTCGCGAAGCTTATACAGCCCCTCCTCGGTGCCCTCCTTGATGAAGGTCTCGGCTCTTTGGGGAAGGTTTCCGTCAGAGCATTGTTGAAGGCTAGGAGAACTGTGGCATGGCAAATTTTTTTATTTTGGGTGATATTCACCGCAAGTACACAACGGTGAACTGGCTTTTCTAGCGTACTATGAGAGGGAGCTACCGGCACGCCAGTGCCAACGGGAATATTTAAAAGCTAAATAGGCCATCCTTAAGGAGAACGTGGCATCGCGTTTCGCCGCTTAGACGAGCTACCGAAAGAACATAGGCACTCCAGTGTCACGCGTGCACCGGTTGCGCGTTGCGCCGGCGCCGGCGCCTTCATAACCTCCCCTTTCATACGAAGGCCTCTATTAGAACGACTACTGCTGGAGGCATGCAGACAGCCGGCCAGCCTCCGCGCCTGGAAGTGCTTTGAGCTTTGAGTAGCTCTTTTCCCCCATCACCATCGCCTTCTTGGCTGTATATGCGCCGGCACGGCCGATATGATAAGCTTATTATTCGGGCGAGAAGAAGCTGTCGCGGGCTTGCTTGGGCGTGTCACCCCCCAGGCTACTTACTCTATGCTTTGGCCCTCGGACGAGACCCTGTCTCCTTACCTTGCCCTGTACGGGATGGCACTTAAGCCTCCTGCAAGTCCTCCCATAGAGACGGCGTCTGCGTTTCTGCCTCAAACTCTTCCTACAACGTCCCCTCTCGCGGCACCTATTATTAGCCGCCCAGCCCCCGATACGGGCCGGAAGGGCGATGGAGAGAGGAGGAAAAGGATTTCCCTGTGCGCCTAAGGGCTGGACAAGGCCATACCATGCGCTCATCACGTCCATTATCTGTTCTATCTAGTTGGCTGCATCGGGGACGATGTGTTTCCGGCCGCGGCGCTTGCTCTTAAAAAGCCATGCACATACGACGGAAGATCGAAACAGCAGAGAGAGATCCTTGCATTCCCGTCGCTTCAACATAAACATCCATACCTAGGGATATAGCCATATACCGCAACGATGATGACGCTAAGTCTGCTTTGTCTCGTTATTGCAGGTACCCAGCCGAGAGGACACACCGAAGAGCTAAGGTACAGGTACGTACCTCCATATGTAGGTTGCTTGTGGGCGTCAGGTTGACCCGGTAACAGGTATAGGCAGGCATATGCACTCGGCAGGGGATAGGTACCGATGGAAACAGCGGAAGTGGACCACAGCTATAGCACGATGTCTTGTGTTTCCTTCCCTTTTTCCACCCCCTTCTTCCCTTCATCTGCTTTCACCCCATCTATAGAGTCTCCTGTACGTCTAGGGGCACCTCCGCGAGAGGTACCACCCACCCGGGCAGTCTGCATTGAAAGTACCCCTGAAATAGGAGATTTCAGCCACTTCCTCCGTACCCAGCCACACTACTGTCTGCAAGGAGGTATGTACCCATCCGCAGGGCTGCTACGATGCAAATCACCTCGACACTGTGTACAGACATCGCGCGGCCTTTGGAGCACGCCTGGGCTAACGGCGTCTCGCTACGGATATTACGCACACGCCGAGGAAGTCGATAACGAGAGAGGGGGGTGGCGTGGGCAAGGTAGCCCGCTACATCTTCACTCTCTCCGATACCCAAGGACCTACCTAGATAGCTGGAAAGACAAGAGGCAGTGAAGCCATTCCGCACGGGGCCTCGCCGATAGCCGCCGCGGTCCCGGGCGTCCGGGATAGCCGCGCAGATTCGGACACAACGCACGTATGTGCGGACGGGATGTACGTGTGCAAGCCGTCACCGTCCGTCCATCTCTGCGTCCCACGGCTAGCAACGGGACCTACGCCGATCCTTTCGCGGAAGAGTGATTCTCTTTTCTCTCTCCTCTTCTTTCCCCTCGCACGACAGCCCAACCCAACCCGCCTCGTGCGGCGCTGTGCTGCGCTGCGCTGCGCTGAGCTGAACTTGCGCCCAACCACCACCACCACCCACCCACGCGCCCAGCCCCGGGAGCCATACAGGCGCCGCGCCGCCCCAGCCGGCGCGCAAGCCTGGGAGCCCGACGCGGAGCACGTCAGTCCGTGGACCCCGGCCCAGAACCCCGGTAGGTTGGTTTCTGCGCGCGCCAGGTTTTGGTTCGGGACCATAGGTAAGGTAGGATGCGGTTGTGCGCGGGGCGGGGAGGGGGGAAAAGGGGGGAGAAGAGGCGATATGCAGGCGGGCAGTCTCGGGACGAGTGATGTGTGTACAACCTGGCGACCCGACCTCCGCCTTCTTACACGTATGTGCTTCGTACGTATGGCCCTGACATCCATTCCATTCCATCGTATCGTATCGTGCTTATCGCCGGGCAGGCAGTGGACCTCCGTCCATGAATGCTAACCAGTGACACAACGGACAAGCGGATGGAGGGGGAATTTACCCCGCCCCTCCGTGTTATCATCCCCCCTTTTTTTTCTACCTTACCTGCATACCAGCTATCCATTCAGTCCGTCCCCATGGGCACAGCGCACACACACACACGCACACACGCGGGGGCAGGGTCTCACGGGCGGATATCGCGCATAGCCGCAGCAGGAGAGAGGGAAAAGGCGAAAGAGAGGCAGGAGATGGCATTGTGTCGTTCCTGTTATGTCTCCCGCAGCTGGAGATTCGAGCAAATCCATCCCCTCCAACCCCATCCGCCCCCCTGTCCCTCCATCGATGGATGATGGATGATGGATGTTCTGCGACCATCTCACGTAAGGCACGACACGGGTCCCGCGCCAGGGCCACCCAGGGCCTCCTAGGGCCAAAGACCAGGCCAGGCCAGGTCAGGTCAGGTTCGGGTTCGGGTCAGGCCAGGTTTTGAAGGAGTCTCTGTCTGCATCTTGGTTTGCTGTGGTTTGCCAATGTGTGACGCACGACGAGGACCCTGAATACCACCTACCTGACCTTCCAGGTGACCTATCTACCTGCGCCCTGCCTTTATCGACAGCGATCTTTCTCTGGTCGTATTATTGCGCGTCCTGTCCTGTCCTGTCCTTCCTGCGCTGTGCGCGCGCGCTGTGCCATGGAAAGTAAAGCCGAGCCAAGGCGCGCTAGACGCACGGCATGAGGAGGGACGGACGGACGGACTGACGGATGGACTGGTCTGGCTGACGGACCTGACTGACTGATTGACCTGACTGATGAACGGATGATGTATTATTGGGAGGGGTTTTCTTTCTGATTGATGCCTTCCCGTCTTTTCTTCTCTCTCCTGTCATCGCGGAGAGAGGATGCAGGGAGGGGACAGAAAGGGGGCAGAGTCCGCGTGTAGACGGTACGGGCGGGCGTTTTGCATGAACACGCCCCCGCGCCACGGAGGGGTCGTGACCGGGTAGTCTGTACTCCGTCGTCCTAGTCTCTCTCCCTAATCCCTGCCAGCCTCGCCACCTCATCCATTCGGTGGATGTCCAGCACCACGTGGATGGGCGCACGGCTGGATGGATGAGCGAGCAGTCGCTTAGACCTGGACAATAGTGAAGCTGTTCGGAGCATGGCCTGTCTACGAGTAGAGAGGCCCTCGAGAAAAGGAGGGGGTTAGATGGGAGGGGGGGTATACTGCTTGGAGTTAGCAGAGTTTAATGCAAGCGGCATCCCCGCGGCGGTACGTCATCGCCCGAAGCTCGCGTTGTCAAATTCGGGCCTACCTAATCTCAGCCCCCTCGTCCTACCTCCAGGGCTGTACTTACCTGCCTTCGGCGCATTACACGCCCCCTATTTATCAGCTGCTCGTTACCCGGGGTTGCCCAGAAGAGACAATGAAGACGTTATGCGCCTTTAGCAACCTCGACCACTGCTGAGGTAATCCGTAGAGTAGGTACAGGTACGCCCGAGAGCCCTGCTGACCGTTGCAATGGCGGCACCGTCCGGAGGAACCGACGTGTTTGTGGCTTGAGTCCGTACCTAGCGCATGCCAGCAGTGCAGCGCAGTATCCCCTGTGCTCCGTAAATCCGTGCAGGTGACTGCCCGCCCGCTTTAATGCCTTGGTCCCGTCTGGTCCCTGTCGTCCTCGTTTAAGCACCCCGTACGGTGGGCACTGCATTCGTGGAAATTTGCTTGCGGCGGCAGAGTATCTAATCCCTACCTGTACGCCACCGAGCATATCGATCCGCGATGGTGCTTCAAACTCCCGAAGATCATATGAGTACGTAGGTACCCGGGCAAGCACCTGAGGGCACGGAAGTGCGGAGGGTAGCTGGCGTGGCCGGCGCAGCAGCGGCCACATGGATTGTCCCTACGGCTTCTGGCCGGTCGGATAGCGCACCGGGAACTCTTGAGAATTATCGCTAACGGCGAGCGTCAGCGTCGGGTACCAGCATGAAAATAAGGAACAATGAAGCCAGGCGAGGGGCAGCGTGGCGCGCGTGGGAAGTTTTCGTCGGATAGCAGCGGGCCACATCCGCTGTTCTGTTAAAAGGGCGCTAACCTTCAACGGATTTAGCTAGCGGCCATGCGTGCAGTGGGCTGGACCTGCTGGGCCTACTGGACCTAGGCTGAGGTGGACTTAGAGAGTCCACTCAGCGGTCGCCCCGATCCGAGAAGAGGGGCAATCAAGCCTCGACTCGACTTTCGCTGCATCATTCTCCCCCTCCCCGCCTGAGCCAACCCCTCTTCGACGACCCAGCCCAATAATGCTGAGGACCAAAAGTGCAAGAAACCACAGCAAAAAGCCCGCTAGCGCAGCGTGGTGTGCCAGGTTGTGTCGTCACAATGTGATATCGCCATTCGCCCTCTCTTTTCTCTCTCTCTACTCCCTCACTCTGGGGGGGGGGGGGGGGGGGGGGGGGGGGGGGGGGGGGGGGGGGGGGGGGGGGGGGGGGGGGGGGGGGGGGGGGG